>JASANB010001032.1:0-15877 GCA_030248155.1 Sabatieria punctata | reverse complement strand
CTTTGCAGCTGAAAGATAACTCATAAGTATCTATTAGTGTACCAACTTACAGCTCTCTAGCTCAAAGTTTCAATTTTGGGTCTGAATAGGGCAAAGGACCAAAACGCGATCTGACCAGAGAACGACTCTTAAAGCATTTTTAATGCAAACACAGGGGTTCTAACGCTTTTTTCGGCCCAAATAGGGTTTTAAAGCCATTTTCGTGCCAGAATTTCAAAAAAGGTCGACAAAACCACCTTGGACCACCAAAAGGGTCGCAAAACCCAGTTTGGACATGGGCCAAAAGCATTATTCGGGATTTGAAAAAAGGTCCCCCATCGAAAAACCCAGCGACATGTATGAAAGACCGTCGACGCTTGTAAACTATGCACAACTGACAAATAAAATCGAGCTAACCTGGGGTTTCAACTTGACAATCACCTGACCGACAAGAGTAATGGCAAATGTGGAGCGGCTGTTTGTTCCTAGAACACAGGACAACCGTTGGTCTGTGCCTGTTGTGTGTAGTGCCGGCACCTAATTAATAGTCTAAGTGCAGCACGTTGCAAAACAACAGGAGGGTCAATTTAGGCAGCATAAACGCCTCGCTCACCATTGACCGGCATAGCGAGGAGCTGGACTGCCGACACCATAACCACTACAGCTTTAGTACCTTTTTACGTATATGTACAGGGTCCACCAAAAAACAACCCCGCAGATTTTTTGCTGTAGCAACCGCAAAACTCAACAGAATTCACTGAATCTTGTTTTAAATGAAAGATAAATAAATTCTTCAAAGATTGGTGAAACTTTCATTAAGATACTCTGCTTAGTTCCTGAGATATATGCCCTCAAAATTCACAGCAGAGATTTTGGCAATGAATAATAGTGATAAATAACAACCCAGCAGATGTTTTACTTTTGCAACCATCAATCTCAACCGATTTGATTCAATGAAAGATTGATAGGAAAACTCTCTTAACACTCACATGGCTAAAACAGCCATATGGCAGGCTTGCGAAGAATGAGGAATGTTTGATGTCGGTGAGGTGGTCTGCAGAACATTCTTCTATAGTATTTCTTCGCTTCTTTACACATGACGCTTATGAAGCCTGCAATCAGATCTCAACTTAAACCAAGAACAGAAGCCCGAAAATATATAACCGGTCGTTCAATTATTTCACCAAACATGGGCCGGGAATAAGTAGGGGGGACGAGTAATCAGCCAGGGGGTAGGTTACTGATAGACCCTTACGTCGGTCAAAACAAAAACCATCGCATGGTACGGTACGATGTATCCCCTTATGAGCCCACGTTTATAAGGGACTATAAGCCCATACGATCGCCGGCCAAACCTCCCATGGTCGGCCATACCCCCTCGCCGTTAGGCGCTACCCAACCCAAACCCCCTACCAAAAATTTTGGGAACTACCAAAAAGCTGTCATTTAGCACTTTGACCCGATAAAACAGTCTTTTAGCTTTGATTCGTTAATCAGGACAAAATTGGCCAGTGCCAATTTGTCCGGCTCAATGAGACACGACGACTGTACACAATTGCAAAAATTAGTTCGGTTAGTAAAGTTACTTGCTTGTTGAAGGAAAAGAAGCAGACCGCACTGCTTTGTATTCGGAGTGCAAAGACCAAAGCCTCCAATTGTTAATGTTTTCGTTACTTTGTTTACTTTGATTCCGTTCAGTTGGCATAGCGAATAGTCTAGATGAGTAGAGAAGTGTGTTTTAGGGCCGCATAATTAGCGATCGACCGGAATTCCGGTTCCGGTTCCGGCCGGAACTGGCGGTTCCGGTTCCGGTCCGGTTCCGGTGAAAAAGGGTACCGGAACCGGAACTTTTTCATTCACTATTTTCGATGGATATTCAGTTACATCAAGTATTATTGCGTCTGTTTAATAAAGTGCGCAGCTCAGTGGGGGCAGTAGAATTTGCATGAATGGGGAGAAATTATGCAGTCTTCCATGTTATGCATCATTAGAAGTGCCTCTAAAGACAATTTTCGGTGAAATTATGCAGTTACAGACAGTGTTTAGAGCTGTATTGTCGTTTTCGAACAGGTTTCTCAACTGACTTAAGGTGCAAAAGTGGAAAATTTGTTGTAAGTATCTGTACTAGCATGCTGGACCCATTTAAGACGATTTTCAACAAAAAAAATTTTTTTTTAATTTTTAAAAAAAAAGCAAAAACTTTTGGCCTTCAAAAAAAATTTTTTTTAACAACTGTGCCTTTAAGGCAGCTAAAAACATCTCCGAAGGTGACAGATCAAAGCTGAAACCTGAAAATGTTGAAAAGCTTCTCTTTCTGAAGTACAATTTGCGTGCTCTTGACTACTGTTATTGAAAAGTCTGTATTCTGTTGTTGATTTGAACTTCTGCTGATGTTTATAACAGGAATTTGTACACGACGTGCCCATAAATACGTTTCTATAAATTTTGGACCAAATATTGAAAAAGTTCCGGTTCCGGTTCCGGCCGGAACTGGGTGGTTCCGGTTCCTGTTCCGGCGAAAATTTTTGTTCCGGTCGATCGCTACGCGTAATATGTCAATGTCTGGCGATTTGTGGGCCCGTTGCCCAAGTGGTAACAAAAGAGTAAATCTAAATCTAAATCTAAGTCCCTCAGATCTCATAATCGTTTTCATAAGAGCCTGAGCCCCCAGCTCAAGGTCACCGTGCATTTGGTGCAAGGCAACAAACGCAGAGTGACTTTGAGTTGACAGCTAACTTGGCTTCAACACTCAGTTCACATCATCGGGACATTATTTTGTGCTGGCAACTTAACCTATCTTGGTCACGGATGGATATTCTTCCGATAAAAACAGAAACGATTCAGTTTTGCTTCCAAAATTAGGGAATAACTGCAGCTCAGGTTTTGAGAATTATAGCTGGCTCTCTCATGTTTGTTTTCTAGTGTGATTTAGTCACTGGCATTATTACGTAAAACAGTCAGTGCTAGCGATCGACCGGACCGGATCGAAACTCTCCAAATTCCGGTTTGGAACCGGAAACTTCTCAGCAGATGTCAAAAATTTGAAATTGCTCCCAGAAATAAAAATGCTAGCTGAAAACTACAGGAAACATTTACAGGGTGCTTTTATAAAGTTAGAACAGCCACAACTGCCATGAAACATTACTGTTTTACATGCCCAAGGAGCATACAATGGGCCGGGGGGTAAGGGGGTATACCCCTCCCCCTCGGCCGGCCATACCACCCTCCCCCACCCACCCCCCTCCCGGAGGGAGGAAATTTTCGCTTATTTAAGGCAAAATAGGCGTTTTTTGGCCTTTTTTCGCCCCCCCCCCGAGGTCTCCAACCCCCCACCCCCTCCGGATTTTTCCGGCCCATGTATGCCAAGGAGTGTTTAAATACAGTTTAGGTACCAAAAACATAGATTGGGGCGGTTTAGTGACTTCTCAAAGAATCCTACATTCCCCCCTACAGGAAAGGAACCCTAGGCCATACATGCAACAGGTCATCCACCGAAGGGGCAGGGTGCTTTGGCGCCGGTCGGAGGGGTTTGAGCCCAATTTTTGGGAGAGTGCCTGCCATGTGTAACAGCTCCGGGGCGACCTGGGTAGGGGGTTTCCTCAGGTGGGGGGCGGAGGTCGAGGGGGGTTCACCCAGAGGGGGGTCCCAAATTTAAAAAAAAAGGTCCAAAACGCCTGTAAATGCGTTTTTAGCATGTTTTTGCAGTAAGGGCGCTAAAAATCGCTATTTTAAGCTGCCAAATAGCGTTTTAAAGCTAAAAACGAGCAAAAAATGACAAAAACAGCTTCCAAAAATTCCGATTTCCCTTAAATATCTGCAGTGGAAACGCCAAATTCGGTTCCCAAAGGCTTTCCAAGCGAATTTTAGGCTAAAAATTAGTGATTTCTGAGCCAGTTTGTTGCTACTGGAAGCCATTGCTGGTACTTGGGGTGGGGGTGACGGGGGTTGGCCTTTCCAGCTAGGGGGTAACCCTCCAAACCCCCGCTAGTACATGTATGTCCCTACATCAGCATAGGGCATGCTCCTGTCCTGGGGGGCTGTTTTGCCAAATATAAAAATACTCCTGAAGACGCATCAGTATAGGGCATGTTCTGGAGTCGTAAGTCATAAGAAAAGTCGGGTTAGGCGTAGCTGGGGGGGGGGGGGGGGAAACAGGGAAGGTCAGAAATGGACTATACATTAATTAGTTAACTTTCATATGACCTCCGGAGCGTGCCTATACTGATTCGTCTCTAGGGGTTTATTTATTAGAGTGAGCTCCATCGGCTCTTGGACCCCTATGGAAATACATCCACCAGTGGGGCACAGAAACACGTTGTTCGGTTCAAAGGACCTGGAGTGCATACCAGTCAATCGTAATAAAAAGTACAGATTAGAATAAGATAGACTCAGGTCAGCGGACATAACTCTCCGGAGCGTGCCTATACTGATGCGTCCCCTAGGGTACTTTTCTATTTGGCACAACAGGCTCCCCCGGAGCTTGCCCGATACTGATTTAGTGATCATTAGACTCGCCAGGCAAACGGCTTTCAAATGATATATAAGATGAATATTTTGGACGATTTTGAAATTGTGCCAAAAAAATAATCGATAACCGATATTTATCGACAGAACTCGTTAATTTACAATAAATTATGATCATTCAACACATTAGTTTCTGTTTGGGGTCGGTACACCTGATCCGAGAGCTTGTTTACAATAGTGCACAAAAAATGTCCTCTCCACTTTTTCCGGTTCACTAAAATCACTCTTTTCACTCAATTCTCAAAGAAATTGAACCAAATTTGGAGGGTAGGTGCCCAGTTAGTCGGGCTACCTGTGTTACAGTTTTGGCGTGAAAATTCAGATTTTGACGGGAAATTTAAACAAAAATACGAAAATCATATGGTCTCATGAAAACGGCTCTTACTCAAGAAATACAAAAGCTACGCCTGTGAAATAATGGTCGCTTATAGACCCAATATAGTGAAATTTTATGTAGAAGTTTCAAAACCCTCGCTCAAAGTACGCGCGAGAATCCGATTTTCAAAGTTGGCAAAAAATCAGGATTTATCCATTTCCAAAGCTCACATTTTGAGGTTCACTAAAATTACCCGTTTTCAATCAATTTTCTGCCAATCTGAACCAAACTTGCACAGTAGGTGCCCATCATAAAATTGTCTAATAAAACGGCTCTTACTCAAGAAATACAAAAGCTATTCTGGTGAAATTATGGCCGCTTATAGACCCGATATAGTGCAATTTTATGTAGCACTTTCAAAACCCTCGCTCTAAGTACGCGCGAGAATCCAATTTTCAAAGTTAGCAAAAAATCAGGATTAATCATCATTTCGAAAGCTAACATTTTGGGGTTCACTAAAATTACTCGTTTTCAGTAAATTCTCTGCCAATGTGAACCAAATTTGCAGAGTAGGTGTCCAATGGCTCTGGCTAACCGTGCCAGCATTTTGGCGGGAAAATTCAAATTTAGGCGGGAAATTTAAACGAATATGTGAATATCATAAAATAGTCTCATAAAAAGGGTTCTTACTCAAGAAATACCAAAGCTACGCCCATGAAATCACAGCCGCTTATAGAACCAATATAGTGCAATTGTATGCAGAAGTTTCGAAACCCTAAGTGTTTCCATTTTCAAGACCTCTGAAAAAGCTCCATTGAGGTGTTGCTGGCAGATCCTAGCGGTGTGTGCAGGAGCGTTGTCCTGCTGGAAAACACTGACGGTTTTGAAACTTCTGCATAGAACTGCACTATATTGGGTGTATAAGCGGCCATGATTTCACCAGAATGGCTCTTGTATTTTTTGAGTAAGAGCGGCTTTTATGAGACCATTTTATGATATTCACATGTTCGTTTAAATTTCTCCCCAAAATTTGAATTTTCGTGCTAAAATGCTGGCACGGTTAGCCAGAGCTATTGGGCACCTACTGTGCAAATTTGGTTCACATTGGCAGAGAATTTACTGAAAACGAGTAATTTTAGTGAACCCCAAAATGTTAGCTTTGGAAATGATGCTAAATCCAGTATTTTTTGCCAACTTTGAAAATCAGATTCTTGCGTGTACTTTGAGCGAGGCTTTTGAAACTGCTACATAAAATTGCACTATATTGGGTGGCCATGATTTCACCAGAATGGCTTTTGTATTTTTTGAGTAAGAGCCGTTTTTATGAGACCATTTTATGATATTCACATGTTCGTTTAAATTTCTCCCCAAAATTTGAATTTTCGTGCTAAAATCCTGGCACAGTTAACCAGACCTATTGGGCACCTACTGTGCAAATTTGGTTCAGATTGGCAGAGAATTGAACGAAATAGGCTGAAATTTGAACCATGGGTGCCAAAATTCGGGGAATTTTATATGTTAAAGTGTGGTGCACTAAGCTTGACTCATTCCCGAGAAATTTCAAAAAAGTGAAATTTGGTAATTGCAATAGTGAAAGCCGGTCAGCGAAAAATGGAAACATTTCCTTTTCCTGTATCTTTCCTAATTTTTGTCGGAATTGGATGAAATTTGGAGTGTAAACGCAGAAGTTCAGGGTAATTCGTGTGTAAGAAATTGACGCATGAACTCCAACGCTATCGTTTGAGTTTAGGCGATAATGTAATATAACGTTTTTTCGGTGACCGGCTTTAGCTATTGAAATTACCAAATTTCACTTTTTTTTAAATTTCTCGAGAATTAGTCAAGCCTAGTGCACCAAACTTCAACACATAAAATCCACCGAATTTTGGCACCTATAGTCCAAATTTCGGCCAATTTGGTCAAAATTTGCAGAAATGGCAGTAAAAAGAAATGTGATCATTTTTTGAGACACCCTGTATGTATGTGCTTTATTGCATTGTAAAAAATTTTAAGTTGATCAATCATATCCGGCATATCCGGATCCGGATCCGGCCGGATATGGGCATATCCGGCATATCCGGATCCGGATCCGGTAGAAATTTGTATCCGGTCGGGCCCTACATACGACCACCCTTAAACTAGTAGCATAATATATGCCGTTAAGTACCTGACTGTATTACAGTCAGGCACTTAACGCCGTTTAGGGTACCGACACCATATATAGTACCGGTACCTAGGCTAGTGGTACCATATTTCCACCACAGGCCCCGAACGTGGGGGTAACATGCTACCACTACCCTAGGTACCGGTACCATATATGGTGTCGGTGCCATAAACGGCGTTAAGTGCCTGACTGTATTAACTAAGGAGTGTGCATTTTTCTGCATAGATAGTTCTAAGTTAGTAGTTGGAGATACTGTTCTATGCGTTGCTTTAGAATTGTGCAATGCAATAGTACAGCATTCCGCCTGAATTAGTCAGGATTTCCTAAACTGTGATCGGCTCTGTTCAAAGTGTTTCTACTTCCAATTGCTGTACCTTTCCGAAATCACTGGTCTTGCTCGAACACGTAAACAGTGTTTGCCTACGATATAAACAGATTCGCGAACACAATTTGTAGTACTGCATTTTGTAGACTGTTCGAAAAGCGAAAAGTGCGTGATTTGGAGAGGCTAAAATTATCTGTAAATGTTAGTGCTTGCATTTTAGCTGCTGTGTGTGTTGTATTGTAATTTTTTGTTTATTGACCGATTTTGTACATATATTGTTGACAATTTTCAGACAACTCCCAGTAATTCAGATCGAACAGTTTTGAGAAATAGAGAGAGAGACATAGAACAGTGTACACCAATAGAGTACAATAATATAGAACAGTATACACCAAAGAAGAGAACAAAATAGTCATCAATTTTGTGGCTGAGCCATCAATCAATCAATCAATCAATCAATCAATCAATCAGTCCGCGTAGTGTTTTGAATGGTACAGACATCCGGGCGGGCAAAGGACGTAATTAGAACTCAAATCTGCAACAGAAAAGTAACCAGTTTTTAGAGCTTACAATGTACTAGAGTAATTTGGAACGGAAGCACTACCGGTAGTAGCTATCTCGTGTCGTCAACGGCGGCCCAGGCATCTGTGAAAGCGGTTGTTTGTGGGTTGGAAACCGGTCGAAGCGACTTGAAGTAGTCGACGTAAAGCCCAACCCAGGCCGGTGATGGCCAGTACAGTAAATGGGAACCGAACCGGCGCTGCCGTTGCACCTAATGGCATCACAGTTCTATCACTAAAAAAGCAAAAATGCACCACAGAACTTAGTTACAGAAAGCAGGAAGCAAAGTTCGCTAACTTCTTAAGCAGTAAGCCGGTTCCAAAACTGATGCGTGTAGGTGTTAACGCGACTGCAGACCAAATCCAGTATTGCAGAGCGGCTTTGTTGCTGAAGCAAAGGAAAACTTGTCAGTATGTTTGTTGCTGTTGTGTGTAGTGCAACCACCTAACAGCTAAGTAGCACGTTGCAAAACAACAGCTACTCGATTTAGGCAGCATAAACGCCTCGCTAACCATTGCTGGGCATAGCGAGGAGCTGGACTGCCAGCACTTATTATAGCTGACTCAAGGCGTACTGCTTGCAGCATCAGACTTTAGTTAAATTATGGGCTTAGGTCGCCTGGACAACCGAGCTAGAACTGTATGTGCCAGAGATTTGCATTACAGGTGAATAGTTGCATAAATTGACATTCAGTCAGTGAATCAAAATTCAGCACCCTTTGCCCAACCGACTTTTGCCGCCACTTTGGTAGCCACTCCCGACTTTCAGCTAGCCAGTTGTTGGTTGCTCTTGGCGCAAAAGTTGTTCAGGTAGATGCGTTTGTATGTCTTCACTTGCATGCATGGGGGGAGGGGGTTGGGGGTCTGGCGCCGGCCGGGGGGTCTGAGCTAAAATTTGGGGGAGGGTGGGTGGGCACTAAAAAACGCTCACACATCGCGATGTTTTGGCTAAAAATTGCCAAAAGTCGCTAATTTGTGCTGTGCAAAAAAGTGCTGTTTTGCAGGCGATTTTGGCAATTTTTGTGTGTGGAAGTGTAAAAAATTGCAAAAATTTGCTCGAAAATTTACTTGCCAGAAAAATCGGAGGGGGAGGGGGTCGGTGAAATCGTCTCGGGGGGGGGGGGGGTCCCCATCTGGGGGGGGTCTGGCCTAAGTCGGGTGGGGGCAGACCCCCTGTTACATGTATGTTCACTTGAGCACATCAGCCAGGCATTTCCAAAATTGCACTTTAAATAAATTCAGGTCAAACTGTTCCTAAACGCTGACAGCAAGATTTCCGGTTTTGAAGATTTTCCAATAATTGGTGGGTAGTGCTAGAAAACACTACTGAAGTCTGTTCAAAAATCTTTGGCGCTGGGTAGATCCGGTAGTGTCCCGAATTTATGCGTGGTGTGAACCCCATACATGTATATATGGACCTGTTCCTCTCATCAACGAGACTACTATACTCGAAATTGGCATCTTGAACTTCAGTTAGAAGAAAGGGGCCTGACAACGTAATCGACTTTTTTGGCAAAGCGCCAATTTTTGTGCCAATACCAGATTGGGATTCCCCAAACCTTCAGGCATCTCAAAAATACTACCTTTGATGGGTCTACAATCAACGTTACCAGGGTTACAGTCGATTTTCTAATGCTGAGAAGCGGTCAAAATTTTGCTCTCCATAGTTAAGCACAAAAATTCATTCAAGATCGAACACATGGGGGTTTTTTCTCCAACCAATTTCAGCTTCACGGTTCTATATTATTTCGGACATGCTGAATCCAGCGGTCACATTGGTTTTGCTCTACAACTTTGATTTTTGCTTGAAATTTGACCTCGAATTTAGGGTATCCACCTGAATTTCAGATAGTGTTGTTGTCTTGTCAGCATTAGAAAATCGACTGTAACTCTGAAATATCACTCTGTAACACTATCTGAAATTCAGGCGGACACGCTAAATTCGAGGTCAAATTTCTAGCAAAAATCAAAGTCGTAGAGCAAAACCAATTTGACCGCTGGATATTCAGCATGTCCGAAATACTATAGAACCGTGAAGCTGAAATTGGTTGGAGGAAAAAACCCCCATGTGTTCGATCTTGAATGAATTTTTGTGCTTAACTATGGGAGAGCAAAATTTTGACCGCTTCTCAGCATTAGAAAAGACCCATCAAAGTAGACCCATCCAAGGTAGTATTTTTGAGATGCCTGAAGGTTGAGGAATCTGAATCTGGTATCGGCACAAAAATGGGCGCTTTGCCAAAAAAAGTCGATTAGTACAGTACCTTGTCAGGCCCCTTTCTTCTAAGCAAAATACAATATGCAAATTTCGAGAACAGTATAGTAGTCTCGTTGATGAGAGGAACAGATCCATATATACATGTATGGGGTTCACACCACGCATAAATTTGGGACACTGCCGGATGTACCCAGCGCCGAAGATTTTTGAACAGACTTTAGATTCCAATCAACCTTTCCTTAATCGCCAAAATTCCATTTTTCGCCACTTCGCTCAAGGTTTAGCGACTGGTCTCGCAATCGTTTCAAAATTACACATGGATTTTTTGATAATTAGCGAAATCCGGATAAGCCATACTGTAGAAGAAAAATATTTAGGCATTGAGAATGTTTATAAAGCTGTCATTGGTATTGGCTTTCACTGCACATACCTTGGCCATACCATACTTGGATTTGACAGTGAATAATACAGACAGTCAGAACACGATTAGTGTCATATACAAAAAGAAATACTGTTGGTATCCAAAGGACCTTGGAACGCTGCACGTAATCCCTCCTGGTTAGTTTTATTTGAAACTTTTCAAATTAGTTTCACTTTCACATTCTGCTAGGAAAATCCGATTTTTTTCCTGAAAACCTAGGTTTTGGCACATTTTTCGCACAATAGGCAAAAACACTAAGCTCTTTTTGAGCTCGTTTACATCTAATGCATCCTTCTCGTATTATTTATACAAAATTGTTCCAAAGAAATTCCAAAGAGGGTAGAGTCGGCCTGAGGAGTAGATCAGGTCCAGTCATAGCTATTTACTCGAATTTTGCGATCAACCTTGTTGTCTTTTGTTATGTCATGCCGTTTTCGTTACCCCCTCCGCGACTCGTGTATTTCTCTCCTTCGCAGTAAACTTTCATTTTCCCTTTCTCCTTTCTCTGGGCCTCAGCCAGCGCAATGGAGTAAATAAGCGTTTTATACTGTTGTTTACGAAAGTATAACTGCTTATGGGTGGTAATATTTGGGGGTGTCGATACGGAAAAACCCGGTACATACGTAATTTCTTACATAGCAGACTGTTGGCACAAGCAGAATGTGTTTAGGCGAAACAGAGGATCTGAAAACGGAGGGCAACAACAATGTCCTTAAGGGTTGCCATAATCACAATAAGACGATTGAAGTGCAATTCACGGCAGAATACCTACATCATCTAGAGACGGGGGATAAGAAAACAGCCGTAAACATCGTCAAGTTGATGTTCGACGCTTCAAGCAGCAGCGAGTGGAAGTTGCATTACAACGTAGAAGTGCCAAAAGGCCAGCAGGAGTTCGTGATAAAATATAGAAGCTATGTACGGAAAGGTCACTTTTACATTACGTTTAGGATGAGAGATATCCATATATAAATGAAGCTTGTATTAAGGTGAAGTATATGTCTACTGCTTCTTCGGTTTGAATAAAGTCTTCAACTCAGCTCTCAGCTCAAGCCTTTCGTTTGTTGTTTGTTTGTAATCAGGTCGTACGGTACAGTCAGGACTTAAGATCATGGTAACGGTGCTATAATTAGGGTAGTGGTATACATACTGTACGTATTGGTTTTGTGTAAAACACATACGAAAAAATTTCTCCGTGTATTTAACACATGTTTTGTGCACACTCTATAAAATAAGCTGAGGAGAGTTTATGAGAGCGTTTTTGGTCATATACAGGTTAGCAAAGTGAAAATTAATCCATTAATCTCCTGGGATGAGTTTTCCGTCTAGCACCGTGGTCGTCACTCCAGATCGGATCCCTCGGATTGCGGTGACCGTTCTCGATCCTTGTCTCGAGGCGATTCGGTGGAATGGTTGTAATTCTGGTCTCGTTAGCAGCGCCTGTCCCGAACTCCTCCAATGTTCCTCCGGTTCTGTCAGTGGGTACGGATCCCACACCGAAAGTGTGCCAACAGCGATATTGGCCCGGATTCGAGCCAAAACTCCGCCGAACTGCATCGGATCGGGGTTGTTCTGACCCATTTTAAACCAATAGGTGCGGTTGGCTGCTGAGCAATAGTATTCTTTCGCGCTCAACTGGCGTGGGAAGGTGGTCATAGCCAACGTCGACCCGGCGGAGACTTTCGATCGGCCGGGAAGCATCCCAGCGTAGGAACGAACGTCGGTCCAAGTCGGGTTTAGAGCCATTTTTCTCCCAAGAATCCCTAAAAAGGTAAACAAAACCAACCTTTGTACCCCAAAAAAAGAATAGCAAAACCCTATTTGGGAATTGAAAAAGGTCCGCCCGCGGAAAAACCCAGCGACTTGTATGACGGCGGCCCAGGCATCTGTGAGAGCGGTTGTTTGTGGGTTGGAAACCGGTAAAAGCGACTGGAAGTAGTCGACGCAAAGCCCAACAAGGCCGCTGAAAGCGGTGATGGCCAGTACAGTAAATGGGAACCGAACCGGCGCTGTCTAAGCACATAATGGCAGCAAGGGGAGGGTTGTTTGTAGGCAGGGATACCCCAATGAAGGACTCTGAAAAAAGCGACGGATGTTCTGAGCTGTCCGAAAGGACAGTGGAACTGAAAAACAAAAAAACATTCAGAACATTTGGAACTAATATTAAAAAAGACGAAAAGCTTGGAATAAGTAACGTGTGTGTACGTATTTCTCGACACAAAAGCTCATACATCTCTTGCTTCAATCAGTTAACCGTTTCAAGATCACAGTTCTAGTGCAAAAATGCGAACAATTATGTTAGAAAGTTATGCAAAACTTAGTTACAGAAAGCAGGAAGCAAAGTTCGCTAACTTCTCAAGCAGTGAGCCTGTTCCAAAATTAATGCGTGTAGGTGTTGACGCGACGGCAGACCAAATCCAGGATTGTAGAGCGGCTTTGTTGCTGAAGCAAAGGAAAACTGGTCAGTCTGTTTGTTGCTGTTGTGTGTAGTGCAACCGCCTAACAGGTAAGTGGAAGCACGTTGCAAACCAACAGCTAGTCGATTTAGGCAGCATAAACGCCTCGCTAACCATTGCCGGGCATAGCGAGGAGCTGGACTGCCAGCACTTATACAGTCAGGCACTTAACGCTGTTTATGATACCGGCACCATATATGGTACCCCCTCGTTCGGGGCCTGTCTGTGGTGGTACCATAGTGTCGGTACCATCAACGGCGTCAACTGCCTGACTGTTATAGTTGAATCAAGCGTATTTTTTGAAGCATCAAAGTTTAGTTAAATTATGGGCTTAGGTCATCTGGACAACTATTGAATCGCTGAACTCATATTGAATGCGTAGTTTGACTGAAAAACACTGTTACAACATTTAGTGCTTCAATATTGGGTTTTTGAGACATTTCCTTCAAACGAAACAGGGGTTTTAAGAGTCGTTCTCTGAACCGATCGAGTTTCAGTATTCAGACCCCAAAATTGAAAGTTTGAGCTAGAGAGCTGTAAGTTGGCACACTAATACATACTTATGAGTTATCTTTCAGCTGCAAAGGATTAGTGGATCTGACGCTCCTGTCCTGAGATATAGCCTTCCGAAAATCGGTCTGCTTAACTATGGGACCAAAATTTCAAACTCGAATTTCTCGCTTCATACTCCGAATTCGGAACTAAAAATTGGGGGTTTTAGAGTACTTTTAGACTGCTTTAAGAAACTTTCGTCAAATTTTCGTTTTCAGAAAAAAATTTTTTTTTCGCCCCCTTTGCGCCCCCCTAGCTCGTCTGGAACCCCCCCCTACCCAGTTTTTTTTATTTCAGAAAAATGTTGCGCTATCAATTACCTACCGTTTGGTGTGAAGCATTGTTTGCTCAGACCCGAAAAACGTGAGGAAATTGAGGTCAAACATGTCCCGGTCGCAAAATTTTCGCACTTTTCTCAGGTCAAATATTTCCAAGTCCGGTTTTCCACCTACTAGTACGAATTCGGACCTAAAAATTGGGGGTTTTAGAGTACTTTTAGACTGCTTTAAGAAACTTTCGTCAAATTTTCGTTTTCAGAAAAAAAAATTTTTTTTCGCCCCCTTTGCGCCCCCCTAGCTCGTCTGGAACCCCCCCCCTACCCAGTTTTTTTTATTTCAGAAAAATGTTGCGCTATCAATTACCTACCGTTTGGTGTGAAGCATTGTTTGCTCAGACCCGAAAAACGTGAGGAAATTGAGGTCAAACATGTCCCGGTCGCAAAATTTTCGCACTTTTCTCAGGTCAAATATTTCCAAGTCCGGTTTTCCACCTACTAGTACGAATTCGGACTTAAAAATTGGGGGTTTTAGAGTACTTTTGGACTGCTTTAAGAAACTTTTCTCAAATTTACGTTTTCAGAAACAAAATTTTTTTTCGCCCCTTTTGCGCCCCCCTAGCTCGTCTGGAACCCCCCCCTACCCAGTTTTTTTTATTTCAGAAAAATGTTGCGCTATCAATTACCTACCGTTTGGTGTGAAGCATTGTTTGCTCAGACCCGAAAAACGTGAGAAAATTGAGGTCAAACATGTCCCGGTCGCAAAATTTTCGCACTTTTCTCAGGTCAAATATTTCCAAGTCCGGTTTTCCACCTACTAGTACGAATTCGGACTTAAAAATTGGGGGTTTTAGAGTACTTTTGGACTGCTTTAAGAAACTTTTCTCAAATTTACGTTTTCAGAAAAAAAATTTTTTTTCGCCCCTTTTGCGCCCCCCTAGCTCGTCTGGAACCCCCCTACGCAGTTTTTTTATTTCAGAAAAATGTTGCGCTATCAATTACCTACCGTTTGGTGTGAAGCATTGTTTGCTCAGACCCGAAAAACGTGAGAAAACTGAGGTCAAACATGTCCCGGTCGCAAAATTTTCGCACTTTTCTCAGGTCAAATATTTCCAAGTCTGGTTTTCCACCTACTAGTACGAATTCGGACTTAAAAATTGGGGGTTTTAGAGTACTTTTAGACTGCTTTAAGAAACTTTTCTCAAATTTACGTTTTCAGAAAAAAAAATTTTTTCGCCCCCTTTGCGCCCCCCTAGCTCGTCTGGAACCCCCAACCCAGTTTTGGCGGTTCCAGACGAGCTAGTGGGGCGCAAAGGGGGCGAAAAAAAATTTTTTTCTGAAAACGAAAATTTGACAAAAATTTCTTAAAGCAGTCTAAAAGTACTCTAAAACCCCCAATTTTTAAGTCCGAATTCGTACTAGTAGGTGGAAAACCGGACTTGGAAATATTTGACCTGAGAAAAGTGCGAAAATTTTGCGACCGGGACATGTTTGACCTCAATTTTCTCACGTTTTTCGGGTCTGAGCAAACAATGCTTCACACCAGACGAGCTAGTGGGGCGCAAAGGGGGCGAAAAAAAATTTTTTTTCTGAAAACGAAAATTTGACAAAAATTTCTTAAAGCAGTCTAAAAGTACTCTAAAACCCCCAATTTTTAAGTCCGAATTCGTACTAGTAGGTGGAAAACCGGACTTGGAAATATTTGACCTGAGAAAAGTGCGAAAATTTTGCGACCGGGACATGTTTGACCTCAATTTTCTCACGTTTTTCGGGTCTGAGCAAACAATGCTTCACACCAAACGGTAGGTAATTGATAGCGCAACATTTTTCTGAAATAAAAAAAACTGGGTTGGGGGGTTCCAGACGAGCTAGGGGGGGCGCAAAGGGGGCGAAAAAATCTTTTTTCTGAAAACGAAAATTTGACGAAAGTTTCTTAAAGCAGTCTAAAAGTACTCTAAAACCCCCAATTTTTAGGTCCGAATTCCGAGTGTGAAGCGAGAAATTCGAGTTTGAAATTTTGGTCCCATAGTTAAGCAGACCGATTTTCGGAAGACTATATCTCAGGACAGGAGAGTCAGATCCATTAAT
>JASANB010001031.1:0-118543 GCA_030248155.1 Sabatieria punctata | reverse complement strand
TTTCATTCAAAAAAGATTCATTCAAATCGGTTGACATTAAGCTTGCTACAGAAAAAAATTTGCTGGGTTGTTTTTGGTGGACCTTTATGTTATTAGTTTGTTGTACTATACGATTTAGGTCTAAGTGAGAGTTGTTACTTAATTTCAGATTTTCTTGCTAACCTATACATATCGATATCGATGTCGATATTGAGCTGAAAATATCGATATCGAATATCGACGAATTTTGATATCATCGGCACACTAATTGTTATGCAGTTCATTTCGCGCATCGAGCGCAAAGACCTTTTTGTGCAAATTCTTCATCTGCATCAGTAATCCAAAAATAGCCAGAACCAAACTAAGTTCTGAGTTCTAAACAACTTTCAGGTTTTAGGTCAAGTCTAATCTTGGCCAGCTATAGCACATCGAAACTTAGAAACATTATGTTCACTTTGCACTGAACACGAAGTGTATTGGAGGTCAAACACCTTTGAAGTCCAACTGCATTCAGTTTTCTTTCACCAATTTTGTTGGACCTGATCGATCACTTCTGACTAAGGTTGATTAAAGCCTCGGGTAAACCTAACCGCTAGATAACCAAGGCTGATTGAGCCTTGCGTTGGTGATAGCATCCGAAATGAAGAAGAGATGATATGGGGACACGAAATGGACAAGCTGGTCTGATCGTAGGGCGTACAGCCCCCCCCCAATATATCGGATCGGATCGGTAGCGCTGCTGATGGAAAAGCTTTTTCCACCAAGTTTATGAGAAATTTTACCGCCTAAATCTACGAGGTTTTAAGTGCACCCACTGATGTAACTTGTTCATCATTTCCTCTTTACAAAGCGAATGTTTTTTCTATGTGTCTATGCACCAATACTACGAATGATGTACGTGCTGTAGAAACATTGCTACTCTTAGCTTCTGTCTCCATGTTGAAATATTTCAAACATACCAGTGTTTAGTTGCCTTTTTGTACGCAGAGTAGATATTGAACTAGATTCTATACATGGTATAGGGTTGAATAGCTGTTGGGCAGTCTATTTTTCAGCATGTCTTTGGATCGCAAATCTTCAAGAATAAATTAATATGCGATTCTTTAGTCAGCAAAGCTGTCAAAACCACCATTCTGTAATGACGTCTGCAAATGTTTTGACGCTTTTTCCAGTCTTTGTTGTATTATGCGGAGTTGCAAGCTTTGGTAAGTTCGAACAAAATGTGTCCAGGGTAACTCTATATTGAATCCAATTTCAGAACCGACACATGTGGATTCAAAGCCGGAAAACTACAACTTTTACGATTTTGAACTTCCTTACGAATTCGTACATCCACCGATCCCGGATAACTACAGAGCGAAAGTGCAGCCGACGCCCTGTCACTTTTTAAATCTGATTTTCGTGATTGACGAATCCCAAAGTCTGACTGGAGAAGGATTTGTTAACGTAATTTGAAGCTTAGAAAAATTTCTAGCATAATGATTCTACAAAAAAATTGCCCGGTTTATGAAAATAGTTTATAATAGAATATTTTTCAACATTGCAAAAATGAAAAAAGGAAATCTACTATGTAGTTTTAGAATTTAATTGATGAATGCAATGTGTGTTTAATCGATTTTCTATCTTTATTTAGCAAACAACTATTATTTACTGTATATAGCATTCTATTACATGCATTGTAGATGCGTAAAGTACGTATACATCTACCAAATAAAGCAAAAACTTTGTAAAACAACAGCTATTTCAGAATCTGCTTTCAGAGATTGTAAACTTCCGAAAATTGACTCCCCTGAACTTGATAGAAACTATCTCTAGTACTACCGAACCGAATTTTTTTGTATAAACTACTGTTGGCAAGTCCGACTGAACCTGGACTTATTAATTGGTTTTTAACCTGAAATTCGTGGACTTGAACCTGAAACTGAACCTATTTTATTTGAGCCTGACTTGAAATTTTACGATTCTGTTCGAAATTTTATCGACTGCTGATCAAATACACATACGGAAATGGTAATGTGTATCGGAATTTTCAATGTGTATGTGTATATGGAAAAACCCGGGACTTATCCTTCCAAACCGTTCTACAGAAACAGCTAACCTGTACATGTACGAAGATGGTTCATGTTATACCTTTAGAGTAAGAAAGTTCTCACCGACCTGCCCAAAGCTCTGGGGTCGAAGTTTGTGGGCCAACACTACATACGAATCGGCATCGTTGGTTTTGCCGAGAAGGCATTTGTAGAGTTGGCACTGGAAGACGTAAAAGACTTCAACGACTACCTGGCCAAACTGAAGACCATCAAACGACGCAACGGACTCACTTATCCAATCACGTACCTACTTTCCCATTCTGCCGTCTTTCACTTGAACCTGTTATAATTTCCTATCCGATGAGTATCGTTGTTGTTATTATCATACTTGTTGTCGCTGTTGTCATAATTGTCATTATTGTCATTGTGTTGTCGTTGTTGTGTCATTGTCATCATCCTCATTGTCATTCTCATTGACATTGTCATTGTCATTGTCATCGTTGTTGTCATCGTCATCGTCATCATCAGCGTCATTGTCATAATCATTGTCATCATCATTGTTGTCACCGTCATTGTCATCGTCATCATCGTCATTGTTGTTGCTGTCATTGTCATCGTTGTCATCGTCATTGTCATTGTCATTGTCATCATTGTCATTGTTGACGCTGTCATTGTCATCATCATCATCATCATTGTTTCGCTGTCATCATCATTGACGTTGTTGTCATTGCGATTGTTGTCACTGTTGTTGTCATCGACATTGTCGTGATTGTTGTCACTGTCATTGTCATCATCGTCATTGTTGACGGTGTCATTGTCATCGTCATCATCCTCATTGTTTCACTGTCATTATCATTGACGTTGTCGTCATTGTCATTGTTGTCGCTGTTGTTGTCATCGACATTGTTGTCATTGTCATCGTTGTTGTTGCCATTGTCATCATCGTATCGTCTCGTTTTTGTCATCATCAACATCATCGTTGACGTCATCGTTGTCATGGTCATTGTCATTGTCATAGTCATAATTGAAGTCATTATCTTCCTTCCACCCGCCAGGTTTTCAGGCTACTTTTCAGGGCATTCCAAGTGGTCAGAGACTACATGTTCAAACCAATTCATGGATACAGGCCAGAAGTGAAAACTGCTATAGTTTTCGTGTCCGATGGAAAGTCGGTTTTGCCATCTTATGTAGAAGAGCAAATTTTGAGGTGAAATATTTAGTGCGCAGGGGGAGAGCCCAGTTCAAACTGCGCGCCAAATTCGAAACAGGTATCCGGGAACGTCAATCATGTCGGTGGTAGTGGAGGGTCAAAACTCTAAAAAGCTGAGAATCTTCACTGAAATCAGTGGCTTAAAAGACAACGTTTTCCAGCTGAATGACATGAATGGACTGGCTGCTAAAATTAGCTCTATCACACAAGACTCTTGCAAACGTGAGCTAAGAAAGAGGAATGTAAGAAGAATTTTAGTTTTCCTTTTTAGCTTGTCCAGGTGATGTAATTTTTCTGCTGGAGACATCTGAACTGGAAACTGAAGCTGGTGTCAATACCGTGAGTACAGAAGTTGATCCGAAAATTTTTAAACACAAACTATACAGGTATTGGATCGGGTGAGAAATATAGCCAAACATTTGTACTACAATTCTACTGAAACTCGTATGGCTTTGATCACTTTCTCTTATCCCGAAAAAACAAAAATCCACCTCACTCTGGACAGAGGCCTCAGTTTTGAAGCGATCCGGTCAAAATTAGATTGGATTAAGCAACACTGGGAAGATGTTGCTGGTCTCTCTAATTTAGGAGGGTAACAGAGTAAACAGTTAGTCCGAAATTGACAAATAAATTTGCATACAGGGGCCTCAGAATGGTTAGTCGTTTGCTGAGCGAAATTGGCAAGTGTGCGGAAGACAAGAAAAAAGAACCAAAGTTTCTAATCATCTTTGCACAAGGATTGTACGTTGAATTGATTGATTGATTGATTGATTGATTGATTGATTGATTGATTGATTGATTGATTGATTGCTTGATTGATTGATTGATTGATTGATTGATTGATTGATTGATTGATTGAAAATTCTGAAGCAGATTACTTCAAATAAATTTACTTTTTGTAACACACTGAAAATATGACATTTTTGAAAATGCATTAAAAAATTTTCTCTTGAGTTAGGCTAGGCAGAGCATTTAGAAAAGAAACTACATAGATAAAACTTGTCTACACTTGCATTTAGCCAAGACACAACTCTTCCGGAAGGTCAGCAACTTCGGGACTGGCCAGATCCAGTAGAAATGGCCAAAGACCTGCGAAACAGTACACCAGAGCTGCAAATCTTGGCAGTGGCCACGCCACCAAACGCCCATCGTCTGCTGAAGTCAGCTGGACCTCTTGCTTGCGAACGGGCCTTCGGAAAGAATTTCCAAAAGCACATGGACACTCTCACTAGAATTGCTGGCAACAGCAAGGCCAACGTTTTCTGTCTGAGCGAAGCTGATAAGGTGCAAAATCGTGTCAATCAGGCAGTTGCCCAGAATATGGATTGTGTAGCATCATCACCACAAGTCAAACCAACAGGTTTGTTAGGGTTGCTGAGTTGGCATGTATTAGGGGTTTGGGGTAGTTCCTTGCTGGACAGTTTAGGGACCTACCCTATCCCCTCCTACCCGACAGAAAATACAACTATTGGTGGACTCCCCACCACCTCCTCCGCGGACTTCAAGGGCAGCGCGTTGAAGGGCTCTTATGAGTATGCGTGTCCTCTTCTGTCTGGTACAGAATAAAGTTGAACAACAACAACAACGCTTTACTACCTGTTTTTTCTATGTAGAAACAATTTTAAGCGCCCTTCCTTACTCATCATAAGCCTTTGAAGTCTGACCCCAACTTTTCTTTAATTATAGCGTCTACAAAATAAATTACAGTTATAAATTTTTTAACAGGCGTTGCACCGCTATTTCATCATGCTATGGTGTGGAAAAAAGCAAAGAAAAAGAAGATCGGAAATATTGAAGAGACTACCGAATCAAGTGTGCTTCCTCCAAGCAGTGGGACGAGAAGAAGAGAAAATATTACTACTGACACAAATGAAATGCATCCTCTTGAACATAATAATAGCACTACTGGCAAAGAAACGACTAGTAGTTACCGATCAACTTCCAATACTACACTCGAAAGATCAAACGCTACTGAGAGGGTGCAGAAAACTAGCGGTGGTATGAAGAGTTTAAATAATAATTTTGAACTGTCATATTCGCAACCAATTGTTGCTCACAATCTTTTGAAGTGGTACACCCGACCGAAAATACAACTATTGGTGGACTCCCACCTCCACCCCGGACGCTTTACTACCTGTTTTTTCTATGTAGAAACAATTTTAAGCGCCCTTCCTTACTCATCATAAGTCTTTGAAGTCTGACCCCAACTTTTCTTTAATTATAGCGTCTACAAAATAAATTACAGTTATAAATTTTTTAACAGGCGTTGCACCGCTATTTCATCATGCTATGGTGTGGAAAAAAGCAAAGAAAAAGAAGATCGGAAATATTGAAGAGACTACCGAATCAAGTGTGCTTCCTCCAAGCAGTGGGACGAGAAGAAGAGAAAATATTACTACTGACACAAATGAAATGCATCCTCTTGAACATAATAATAGCACTACTGGCAAAGAAACGACTAGTAGTTACCGATCAACTTCCAATACTACACTCGAAAGATCAAACGCTACTGAGAGGGTGCAGAAAACTAGCGGTGGTATGAAGAGTTTAAATAATAATTTTGAACTGTCATATTCGCAACCAATTGTTGCTCACAATCTTTTGAAGTGGTACACCCGACCGAAAATACAACTATTGGTGGACTCCCACCTCCACCCCGGACGCTTTACTACCTGTTTTTTCTATGTAGAAACAATTTTAAGCGCCCTTCCTTACTCATCATAAGTCTTTGAAGTCTGACCCCAACTTTTCTTTAATTATAGCGTCTACAAAATAAATTACAGTTATAAATTTTTTAACAGGCGTTGCACCGCTATTTCATCATGCTATGGTGTGGAAAAAAGCAAAGAAAAAGAAGATCGGAAATATTGAAGAGACTACCGAATCAAGTGTGCTTCCTCCAAGCAGTGGGACGAGAAGAAGAGAAAATATTACTACTGACACAAATGAAATGCATCCTCTTGAACATAATAATAGCACTACTGGCAAAGAAACGACTAGTAGTTACCGATCAACTTCCAATACTACACTCGAAAGATCAAACGCTACTGAGAGGGTGCAGAAAACTAGCGGTGGTATGAAGAGTTTAAATAATAATTTTGAACTGTCATATTCGCAACCAATTGTTGCTCACAATCTTTTGAAGTGGTACACCCGACCGAAAATACAACTATTGGTGGACTCCCACCTCCACCCCGGACGCTTTACTACCTGTTTTTTCTATGTAGAAACAATTTTAAGCGCCCATCCTTACTCATCATAAGCCTTTGAAGTCTGACCCCAACTTTTGTTTAATTATAGTGTCTACAAAATAAATTACAATTATAAATTTTTTAACAGGCGTTGCACCACTATTTCATCATGCTATGGTGTGGAAAAAAGCAAAGAAAAAGAAGATGGGAAATATTGAAGAGACTACAGAATCAAGTGTACTTCCTCCAAATAGCGGGACGAGAAGAAGAGAAAATATTACTACTGAAACAAATGAAATGCATCCTCTTGAACATAATAATAGCACTACTGGCAAAGAAACGACTAGTAGTTACCGATCAACTTCCAATACTAAACTCGAAAGATCAAACGCTACTGAGAGGGTGCAGAAAACTAGCGGTGGTATGAAGAGTTTATATAATTTTGAACTGTCGATCCGATCCGATGTGCGGGGGGCCTTACGGCCCTACGCTCAGACCTCTGCGGTCCATTGCGCAACCCCCGTATTCGTCATCTCGGACGTTTGCCCTCCTTTCACTGCCAAGCCACTCTAGCCATGCTGTTGGGCGCCAGGTACTAAGAGAGTGCCTGGCGTGGTGACGTCATGGTGCCGACAGCTCCCAACGGCCGCCCCGCGAAGAGGTCAAACCGGTATTGGCCTTATTGCTGGTTTCTCAGACGGCACCTGACGTCGTTGATCTTTTCTCCAATGTGGCATGCTGTAGGAGCGGCTTTGGTGCAAAGGCAGATCCAGTTGGTTCCCATTTTACCTACTCGCTGTAACCAGCTTTCGGTGGCCTGGGTGGAGCGTTGTGCCGACGACCAACTCTTTGCAGCAAGAAACTTGCCACGCCGAGAGGATGAACCACTACAACCGCTAGGGATGCAGCGGCCGCCGTGGCTCAGATCCGTGACTCAGAGGCAGCGAGCTACCCACTGAGCCACCGACGCGGCTTTTGAACTGTCATATTCGCAACCAATTGTTGCTCACAGTCTTTTGAAGTGGTACACCCGACCGAAAATACAACTATTGGTGGACTCCCACCTCCACCCCGGACGCTTTACTACCTGTTTTTCTAAGTAGATAAAATTTTAAACGCCCATCTACATTGTATACTCGTAGGTCTCAGACCCCAACTTTTGTTCAATTATAGCGTCTACAAAATAAATTGTAACTTATAATTTTTTCAACAGACGTTGCACCGCAATTTCATGATATGGAGTGGAAGAAAGCAAAGAAAAAGAAGATCGGAAATACTGAATACACTGCAAAACCAAGTGTGCTTCCTCTAAGGAGCGGGACGAGAAGAAAAGAAACTGAAACAAATGAGATGCATCCTCTGGAAAATACTAATAGCACTACTGGCAAAGAAACGACAAGTAGTTACCGATCAACCGCCATCGATACACCGGAACGCTCAAACGCTACGGAAAGCATATTTAAAACTGTCGGTGGTATGAAGAGTTTAAATTATTTTGGACAGTCAAATCGGCAACCCATTGTTGCTCACAGTCTTTAAACTGCTACGGGCTTTTTTCGTATAAACGCCCCCAATAAAATAGTGGCCCCCTGGGCGTTTGTTTGGAAAGCCTTGGGCGGTTATTCTGATAAAAGATTTTGTTCTGGAAGAGATAAAAAATATGATGAAAAATTGGTTAAAACCTCAAAAATAAGGGCTAAAACTACGAGTTTGACTATACAAATACTACAATATTATCAGTTTTTGTCGAAAAATCAGTCCAAAAATTCAAATCAAACAGACAGCTCTCAGCCGGAAAGCAGTTGCCATTTGCACATAAACGCCCATGTACAATACTTTCCAAATAGCCGCCCCTTTGTGTTTATTCAGATTGGAAATGAAGTAGTGAAACAAAATGGGCTTATTTAGGAAAAACCCGGTTCGGTGGCATTTTGGGAAACGAACCAAATGCTACTACTAAACCCTATCCGATAATGCCGTTTGGAGAAAGTGCTGCTGGCAAACAGGCCAACTATAATTATGGATCTACTGGTAATGGTAGTCAACAACTCACAAACACTTCTGATGAAAATATTAACCCAGTTACCTACGACTACTGGCATGACAACTACGGTGCGTAAGAGTGATACAAGTATTGAAGCAACTATAGCTCACTACATTCGTTTATACTGATAAAATCTGCATACGAAAATCCATAACTCCACGATTGAGAGAGATGCGCTCTAGCACAATTTTGAGATCGGTGACGACTCGGGGGGGCCGAATTTCTAAAAATTGTTCGAGTTCTACATACATACAAAGTAAAAGTACATCTAACAGGTCTCTGACGAGTGTGGCTGGGTAGGGGCTGCCTGTTTGCCAGGAGGCGTTCAAGCGGTATTCGCGCAAGTGGTTAAAAACTTCAAAATCCTAGAAATTACCGGATTGTTTTAGCATGTTTTTAAGCTTTTAAACCAAAAGGCATTATTAGCCAAAAATAAGTGATTACTTATCCAGCTGCTTAGTACTGGAAGTACCGTACTTGTATTGTCCGGTTGGGTGAGCCTGAACCTAAGCCTAAGCTTTAAAACCAAGGCTTTTAAAAGTTGGGGTGGTTGGTGGGGGGCACATGCCCTCTACCTGTTTGGGAGCCGAAATCACGTTGCGTAGATTAGTGTTTCTAAGGTAGTAAATTTTTGATAATGTGTATGTATTTTCGTTCGAAGCTGGGGTCACACGTTTTTTACGCCAGTTCTTATATGTATGTATGTATGTAAGCTTAATCGATAGCCTTAGTGTCGTCCAATTCTCGCTTCAAATCAACAATAGACGGCACGTCGCAAGCGCCGCAAAGAACATACACGCGAGAAGACCTGACCAAGTTGTGCGCGAAAGTCTCCAAGCCCTTAGCCTTTTCTTGCGACGTAAACTTTCGGTCCACAACGCACTCGAGACACACAAAGGCAGAGCAATAGTCACACTGCACCCCATCCACCGCTCCAGATAGCAATCGAATCAGTTTCTTTAAACAGCTAACACAAGTCGAGCTCATCTTTGAATCAGAAAACCGTAATATAGTAGGCCGGCACGCCGTTCCTGAAAGCCGTCCACAGTAACGCACAGCCGGCGGGCGCGGCCTCTGGGCCAAAGAAGAATACGCGCCTCGAGGCGCTCCAGTTTACGCCGCAAGCGCATGCACAAAAAGAAGAAAATAACGAACGACGCAAAGGCCCGATGGGCACAAGGTTTTGCACTTCTTTCTGCGCCAGGATTACGATTCTTGTTTTGCTTCGCGTCTATACTGGATTGATTTACAGTATATGCAATGAATGAATGAGAAGCAGAATAATGGGAACCTACTACCTACAGTATTAAAACAATTAGCCCCTCAAACGTTGCGATGAGTTCAGACGGGCACGAAATGGGATGTTTACCTACTAATCTATCTGCACGCAATCAACGACCCCACAAAAGACAGAGGGCTAAAAAATAATCCGTAGTACCATGTACATACCACTTTTGCCGTGCATTACTGCAATTGTTTGTTTTGCATTGATTTTAGATTGGAGGAATGCTATGAAAGCTTATTGGCCGTTTTCTGAACGCCGACTACCTAATTCCGATTCTTCCCCTAATTACTATTATTTTCGCTAACTCCCTCTTCCCAAATTTTATAGTTTTCGGACTTCAAATTTTAAACGGCCAACTACATATCAAGTATTTGAACAAACAGCTGGACCTCCGGAAAAACATAATTCTTCTTGGTACCACGGTATTATTTGTTTGTTTTTGAGTTCCACTGACCTTTTGGATAGCTCAGGACACCCCTCGCTCTTTTTCAGAGCCCTTCAATGGGGGTAGCCCTGTCTACAAACAACCCTCCCCTTTGCTGCCATTAGGTGCAACGGCAGCGCCGGTTCGGTTCCCATTTACCTACTGGCCATCACCGGCTTTCGGCGGTCTGGGTTGGGCTTTACGTCGACTACTTCCAGTCGCTTCGACCGGCTTTGAACCCACAAACAACCGTTCTCACGGATGCTGGGGCCGCCGCGACACACGGAATAGCCTAAACTACCCGTGGCCAAGACGCCACTTATAGCGACCGTATAGACAGTAGCTGTTGCGGTACCAGCCGGTGCGTCGGCAACTGACCCATGCCAAGTTTATACATGTTTCGCCATGCGAACGCATGTTTTCAAACTTCGCCTGGGTTAAAAGAGATAGAGGACATGAAATGAACTGGCTAACAAGTTTACCACAGATGCTGGGTACAAGAAAACGGCACATTTAACAACTAGACTGGAAAACACGTCACCTTATACATGTTATTTACGGAACTTTTTGGCACCAACAGCAACATTGGCTTGCACAGACCGCTTCAACGAGTGCGGTTGAACGGGAGCCTTCGAGAGCGTGTGTTTGAGCGTCCGAGTGTTCTCTTCCGCCAGTTCGCCTTCGTATGTGGTCTCTTGCAACTGGGCAGCTAGTTTAGGATTGGCCGTGACGGCCTTTCTTCCCTTAGGAACTTGCCTTCGTCCGCTTGTTCTCTTCACGCGCCTTCCCACTGCTGTAGGCTGCACGTGGATTCGACCACCAGAACGGATGAGAGCAGGAGCGTGCTTCGCGTGGATATCGAGGAAGTGCATCAGCTCTCCTCTCCTAACTGCTGTATCCAAGCGCTTTTTGAACTCCTCTTCTTTCTTGGAACGACGTCGTTTATGAACGGCCGCGCATACACTGTACCATACATGTACTAGGGGGTTAGGGGGGTTACCCCTGCTGGAAAGGCCAAACTCCCCTCGCCCCCGAGACAGGTCAAGGGACCCCCACGAGCCAAAAATAGAAGTAGCAGTAGTGGCTCCAGTACTAACAAAGTGGCTCAGAAATCACTAATTTTTAGCCTAAAATTCGCTTGAAAAGCGTTTGGGAATCGAATTTGGTATTTCCACTGCTGATATTTAAGATAAATCGGGATTTTTGGAAGCCCTTTTTGTCATTTTTCGCTTGTTTTTAGCTCTAAAACGTGAATTTCCAGGCGTTTTGGAGCTTTTTGAGCCCGGATTTGTTACATGTATGCACGCACAGTACGTGAATAGTAAACATACTTGCACGTACTTACCTTCTCAAACCGCGATTTGGCCTGCAGGGCAGTGTAGCTGTAGACAATGTTCCTTATGTCCAGCATAATCTTCCGCCGATTCTCCTTTTTCACTGCCGTTTTAGGTTCACGGAGCCAGCGCCAGATCGCATTCAGCCAATGGAAAATGCACAGGGAAATTTTCGCGCTTCGCCAGTTCTAAAAACTATATGTATTTAGCAATATCATACACACATTTCGGTTTCACACAAAATTCTTTGGTTTGAATTGAAAGGTGATATTCTTTTAGAATGAAATTTCCTATAGATACAGAAAAAATTGCTGAGAGAGAAAAACAACCTCGACAGACATAAGTCCAGAGTGTTCTGCTTTACTGTCGTCGCAGACAAAGTTCTTCGGATACAACTGGCCACCAAATCCTTCCTGATCGAGCATTTGGTCCAGCAGGTTGAAGGCAATAGAATAGTCTGCGGCACTCTGTCTTTCAGTGACAAGAATGGCCAAAGGAACACCGCCGCAAGGAGTAGGGGTGAGCATCACTGTGACGCTTAGTCCAGAATCGTCCATGGAGGCCGAGCTGTCTACATGACAAACCAGTTTAGACTCATGTAGTTCATGGGCTCGCTGCATGATCGGGGTCTGGATAACCAAGGCGAACTTGTCCTCTGACCACACATAACTCAGCTTCGTGCCCTTCTCAGCCAGCTCGATCTTTCGTTCTTCTAACAGCTGCAACTTTGTGGTATTGCTTAGTGACTGTGATAAAATACTAATACTTTCTAATCCTGAAAATTTGAGCAAAATCGATCAAGAACTGACCCAGAACGAACCGTTTGAGCACAGTTCGAAAAAGGGAGTGGACACTTTTTTATCTAGTACACATACATATGTACGTATAAATTTTACATGCGAAAATTGTGATTTTTTGGTGTTCTTTTACATAAAAGTCTGGGATTTAATGACATACAGCAAAGTATAGTGGTGATACCATATATTGCTCATCTAGTTTATAGGAGGTATACAAAATTCAAACAAAAAACGGGCGAAATTCAGATGTGCCTGTAGTACGCCTAAACTATTGTCATTAAAGCTGAACCTGGGCTTATTTTAGGGCCAAAAAGTGCTAAAACCTAAAACAAGCCCATGCGCTTATGTACGAAAAAAGCCGGTATTATGTACATACAGTACTCACTTCTCTGGTCAGTTCCCGGTTTCTGTCTCCCAAATTCGTGGCCCTCCACAGACGATACAAATGCTCAACGCGATTAGGGGCTGGGTTAATGGAGCCGTCGCTGACGTCAGCAGTTACGTCATCGGAAGACGCCACCAGTGAGCGAAAGTTAGCACGCCAGGCAGCCCTCGGCCCAAGTCCGGCATCGAACAAAGAATAAAGCTTCTCCTTCACCGCAGCGCTCAGTCGAAGATGCACCATAGTCAAAGCATTGTGAATTCGCTGGTTGTGCAGCCACTCCAGTTCAACAACACCAAACAGCCCTACAATGAAGTTTGTACTTGGTAGGCAAAGATACGCACAAGTGTAAAAGGTGGAAGGAAGTGATCCGTCTAGTTTGTTTGTATTTTGTAACACTGTTTCGCTCTTAGGTAGGAGTTCTATTTTGGGCTGCGGTTTTATGTTCACATAATAATAATATTCATATGAAAAAAATGTGTGCGACGGGACTGTTTAAAAAAATTTAAAGATCTCTAAATAATCTCTTTAAAACCTATAAAAGATGCAGTCAGTCGCTGAAACCTTGTGTGGGTTTAGTTAGTCCTGACGGAGTTTCAGGCGAACTAATTTGTATACATTGTACGTAAGTATTGAGTGCAAAGTCAGCGTTCGCCGAACAGGGTGAGTAGGCATGTCATATTGCCATATTTTGCGCTAAAATAAGCTATTCTGAGTTCTTACTTATTATTACACCTGATCTAGGCTTACTTTTATCATAATTACTATGCAAAATTTTTCCAAAAAAATTCCTGATGGTGGTATGACGGCAGGGGAGGGGAGGGGAGGTAGGTCAGAGCCCGAGGGGTATTAACCCCCTCAGCCCTCCTTTGCCCATGTCTGAGGGTGAGTTCAAACTGATTAAAATAAAAGCAATCATATCCAAAAAGTTTGTAAACGCACAACACCTATAGTAAAACCAAGAAACTAACCTCTTCTGCGAAATTCATCTTTTCTCTTGCCGTCTGCAGTCACTCTGTAGGCCCATAGAGTAACTGCAGCCGCGCAGTTGGTGTTGCTCTTTCGAGGGGAAGGTCGGTCGTCCGCGTCAGGCTTCTTCTTGTTCCTACTGCCAAAGGCACACTGCAGAGCCAGACGAAAAGCACCTCTCTTTCGATCTTGCAAGAGCCGACGACGCTTTCGAACCCAGTTGGTCCGAGATCGCTCACCAAACTCAGTCAGCCACTTCACGCCATCTTCTTCCGTGGCAAAGTCTGTGCGGATTTTGACACTGCTGCTTCCAGTCGCGCTATCGTAGACAAATGATTCTATTTCTTGTCTGAAGCCAAGAGGGAGTAACTTTTTCAAATTCACTGAGTCTTTGATTGGAGAATAAGTTTCCATTACTACAAAGCAGAGCTAGCGCAGATAGAGAGAAGGAAACACAGAACAAGAACACCAAGTCAAGAGCAGGAAGTGGACTGTAGTTACTTTTTTTGCGTCGGAAGCTGCGTTAGGTGCGGCGTAAACTGGAGGCGCGTATTCCTCTTTGGCCCAGAGGCCGCGCCCGCCGGCTGTGCGTTACTGTGGACGGCTTTCAGGAACGGCGGCCGGCACGTTAAACCAACGGTCGACGGCACATGCAACGCTCGGTCAAAAGCCGCTGCGCGCCAGACCTGTTCTGATATCGCGTTATTTCCACTGCTGATACAGTACAGGTCGGCGTGACCACAGGGCCGAAACAGCATAGACTGAGGTAAAGGTATATGTAACATGAGTAGTTAGACGTTTATGGTTAATATAATAAACTGCAAGTCGGGAGCAGTTGTTTGACACCACATTTGGTCGTATCTGTTAATGATTTGCATTTTGGATGCTCTACCTAACTACGGTACGGTACGGTATTATTTTTTCTACTACCGTACTACTGACTGGACGGGTGCGTGTGGGAAGTTTTCTTTCTTTCTCTGTTCCTAAATTATTGTTCGTTCGTTCGGTATTCGAGTGTTCTTTCCATCCATAGTTCTTCCAAAGTCAGAAAATTTCTCGGTAAGCTTAACTTTAATCTTTATTTTATTATTGGGAAAAATTAGAAGTTAGTTAGTTTAGTTTGTTTGTTCTTTTGAGATCCACTGTACTTTCTTCGTACAGCTCAGCAGGACACCCCTCGCTTAAATATTTGGCTTATAATAATCAGGGCGTAAAATCAGGAACCGACTCCTGATTGAAATAAATACTTTTAATGATCATAACTAGTTATAAATTAACAAGTAAGTTTAAAAGTTTAGTTTATAAAATAAATAAATAAGTTTTATCGATAAATATCGATTATCGATTATTTTTTTGGCAAAATTCCAAAGTTTCAAAATCGTCAAAAATGGTCATGTTATATACATATAATTTGAAAGCCCTTCGCCTGACGAGTCTAATGATCACTAAATCAGCATTGAGCACATACATGGGCCGGGGGGGGGGTAAGGGGGGGGTATACCCCTCCCCCTCGGCCGGCCATACCCCCCCTCGGCCGTCCATACCACCCCCTCTGCCTTCAACCCCCCCTCCCGGTGGGAGAAAATTTCGCTTATTTAAGGCAAAATAGGCGTTTTTTGGCCTTTTTTTCGGGGGGGGACCCCCCCCCCCCCCGAGGTCTCAACCCCCCCACCCCCCCCCCTCCGGATTTTTCCGGCCCATGTATGATTGAGCACGCTCCGGAGGGCCTGTTTTGCCAAATATATAAGTACCCCTAGAGACGCACCAGTGCAGGCACGCTCTGGAGGGCCTGTTTTGAAAACATAAAAGTACCCCTAGGGGACGCATCAGTATAGTGATGCGTACCCCTAGGGGTATTTTTATATTTGGAAAACAGGCCCTCCAGAGCGTGCCTTATACTGATGCGTTCCCTAGGGGTACTTTTATATTTTGGAAAACAGGCCCTCCGGAGCGTTCCTATACTGATGCGTCACTAGGGGTACTTTTATATTCGGCAAAACAGGCCCCCGGGGCGTTTCCTATGCTGATGTAGTGATCATTAGTCTCGTCAGCCGAAGGGCTTTCCAATGATGTGTATATAACATGACCATTTTAGACGATTTTGAAATTTTGGAATTTTGCCAAAAAAATAATCGATAATCGATATCTATCGATGAAACTTGTTAATTTATAATTAGTTATGATCATTAAAAGTATTTATTTCAATCTGGGGTCGGTTCCTGATTTTACGCCCGGAAACTATACATTTACCTAGCCCTGCCTACAAACAACCCCCTTGCTGCCATTAGATGCAACGGCAGCACCGGTTCGGTGCCTATTTACCTACCTACCACCATCACCGGCTTTCGGCGGTCTGGGTTGGGCTATACGTCAACTACTTCCAGTCGCTTCGACCGGTTTCTAACCCACAAACAACCTTCCCACAGATGCCATGGCCGACGTGACACACGGCATATAGCATAAACTACCCATGTAGGTACAAGACGCGACTATCTATAATTGGTGCTAATGTTCCAGGTCTCTGCAATTTCGTAAGCAGTAGTAGAGCGAGCGATGACGTCGGAAGTGGGCGACAAGCCGCCGATGCGGCTGCCGAAGAAAGCGGCCAAGGTGCGGAGCAAGGCGCCGGCGCCGGTCCAAATCACCGCCGAACAGTTACTGCGGGAAGCGAAGGAACGCGAACTGGAAATCGTCCCTCCCGCCCCCAAATCCACCATCTCTGATCCCGAAGGCACTACTATTACAGTCAGGCGCTTAACGCCTTTATGGTACCGACACCATATAAGGTGCCGTTACCATATATGGTACCGGTACCTAGGGTAGTGGTACCATATATGGTACCGGCACCTTATATGGTACCACCACTGGCCCCGAAGGTGGAGGTACCATATGTTGCCACTACCCTAGGTACCGGTACCATGTATGGTACCGGCACCTTATATGGTGTCGGTACCATAAACGGCGTTAAGTGCCTGACTGTATTATTTGTTCTCTGATTTGCTTTCGATAGAACAACCAGTGTTGTTGGCATTTTCAGAGTTGGCAGCGTACCAACGGAAGCGGCGAAAGGAGTTTGAGGATAACATCAGAAAGAACCGGAATCAAGTGGCCAATTGGATAAAGTACGCGAAATGGGAGGAATCGGTGGCTGAGTTGCAGCGGTCTCGATCGATTTTCGAGAGAGCCTTGGACGTGGACCACAGGAATATTAGCATTTGGCTGCAGTACGCTGAGATGGAAATGAGGTGCTGATTTATTGTTTGGTTTTGGTCTAGTTTTTTGGGGTTATTGAGTTTCAGGAATCGCCAAGTTAATCACGCTCGCAATGTTTGGGACCGAGCAGTCACTATTCTACCTCGAGCTACGCAGGTACATAGAGGTTTTTAGAAATCTGTCCTTTCGCCCGACCACGCCAACACAAATAATCTGTTTGCCTATTTGAATACAATTTCTGTTCAGGAAACACGAAATATATTTTTGTATTCCAACTTTCCAAAAAGGCGAAGGCTGATTCTGAAACGCATACATCTAACAGATGGTCCGCCGAAATGGGAGGGTGGTTGGACACTAAAAACGGTAAAAAATCGTAATTTTTCGGCTAAAAATCGTCAAAAATTGCTAATTTGGGCTGAAATGCAGCTAAAAAACTGCTGTTTTACAGGCAATTTTGGCAATTTTTGTGTCTAAAATTGTAAAAAAACCGCAAAAATTTTATATCGTCTCGAAGAGTCCCCATCCGGGTGGGTTTGGCCTAAGTCGTATGTGGGAGCAGACAGACCTTCTGTTACCATACATGGGCTGGAAATATCCAGAGGGGGGTCTGGCGATCTGGGGCCTGGGGGGTCCCGGAAAAAAGTCCAAAAAACGTCTATTTTTCCAACAATATGCTTAAATTTTCTCCCTCCGTGAGCGGGAGGTCGTGGAGGGGGATATGGCCGGCCGAGGGGGTGGTATTGGCCGGCGAGGGGAGGGAGTAAACCTTCCTTACCCCCACGCAGACATGGGCAAAGGGGGGGGCTGAGAGGGGGTTGCCCCCCCCCTCAGGCTCTGACCTACCCCCCCTCAGCCGGCCGCTACCCCCCCTCAGGAATTTTTTGGAAAGATTTTGTATAGAAAATTATGATAAAAATATGCCTGGATTAGGTGTAAATGAGCTCAGAATAGCTTATTTTAGCTTATTTTAACCAAAAATAAGCCAAAAAACCTTGATTTTAGCCAAAAATCGGACTTTTTGGCTTACCACCCCCTCAGCCCCCCTCAGGCGCTCCTACCCCCCCTCAGCCCCCCCTCAGGAATTGAAAATTCTGCCCCCCCCCCCTCAGCCGAAATGCTAGCCCATGTCTGCCCCCACGCAACCCATGAATGCCTGTTACATGCATGCTGAAGCGTATAAGAGCTTTTTAGTCGAACACTAACCTTTTTTGTTCGTTTACTCTAAATAGATCTGCGTTAACCTGTGCGTTGAACTGCACAATCACATCTAGACGGCGAACAAAACATTGGGACTGAACTGATTTGGACATAGTTAAAGTTGTAAGCTTGTTTCAGTTTTGGCTCAAATATTCATACATGGAAGAGATGATAGGCAACATAGCTGGAGCCAGACAGGTACCGGTTTCAGTCTACTTATTAATAGATGTATAACTAAGATACAATTCAGGTGTTCGAGCGTTGGATGGAGTGGGAGCCGCGGGAGCAGGGCTGGCAGACCTACATAAACTTCGAGATGCGCTTCAAAGAGATCGACCGTGCCAGAGAGATCTTCCAGCGAATGCTGCACGTGCACCACGAGGTCAAGAACTGGATCCGCTACGCCAAGTTCGAACAGCGCAACGGATTTATCTCAAACGCCCGCCAGGTATCAACATTGCCCTGTCTCCATCAGCTTCAATTTTACTTATTATGTATGTTTATGGTGGATAGTTGTTTGGACAGTGTTCTCACTTTAGCCCAGAGCAACTCCTAGTGTGCTCTGCTGACAGTTCTGTTTAGGTCTACGAGCGAGCGGTGGAATTTTTCGGCGAGGAAAATATGCAAGAGGAGCTATTGTTGGCTTTTGCTAAGTTTGAAGAGAGTCAGAAAGAGGTAAGACACTTAGAGCCAGACATGGGCTAGTATTTAGGCTGGGGGGTTTCAATTTTCAATTCCTGAGGGGTGGTAAGCAAAAAAGTCCGATTTTTGGCTAAAATCAAGGTTTTTTGGCTTCTTTGTCGTTAAAATAAGTTATAATAAGCTATTCTGAGCTCATTTACGCCTAATCCAGCCATATTTTTATCATAATTTTCTATACAAAATTCTTCCAAAAAATTCCTGATGGGGTAGCGACGGCCTGAAGGTGGTAGGTCAAAGCCTGAGGGGGTAGCATACATGTAACAGCTCCGGGCCGACCTGGGGGGAGGGGGGTAGGGGGGTTTTTTCCTCAGGTGGGGGGTCGAGGGGGGTTTCGCCCAGGTGGGGGTCCCAAATTTCAAAAAGCTCCAAAACGCCTAGAAATGCGTTTTTAGCACGTTTTTTTCAGTAAGGACGCTAAAAATCGCTATTTTAAGCTGCCAAATAGCGTTTTAAAGCTAAAAACAAGCAAAAAATGACAAAAAGGGCTTCCAAAAACATCGATTTTTCTTAAATATCAGCAGTGGAAACGCCAAATTCGGTTTCTAAAGGCTTTTCAAGTGAATTTTAGGCTAAAAATTAGTGATTTCTGACCCAGTTTGTTAATACTGGAGCCACTACCACCACTTGTATTTTTTGGTCGGGGGGAGGGGTCCCTTAACCTGTCTCGGGGGGGTGAGGGGGGGTTTGGCCTTTCCAGCAGGGGGGTAACCCCCCAAACCCCCCTAGTACATGTATGGGGGGTAGACTCCCTCTACCCATGTGGATAGGAGTTCGCCCATCAGAGCCAGTCTATGTAAAATGTCGAAAATCGGCCAAACGTTTCGACGCAATGCATTTTGCAACGGAGAAAAGTGCTGATAAAGTTGATTTTATCCAAAAAAACGTAGCAATGACTTATTGCAGCACGATCGGGCGAGAGTGATCTACCGGTACGCGCTGGACAGTCTGCCGAAAGAGAAGACAGATCTGATCTTCAAACACTACTCCATCCACGAGAAGAAGTACGGAGAGAAGGCCGGCATAGAGAATGTGATCGTCAGCAAACGCAGGGCCCAGTACGAACAGGTACTACTGACTGGTTAATGCAGTCTGGCACTTAACGCCATTTATGGTGCCGGTACCATATATCGTCGCCACTATGGCAAAACGAGCCAAGTAACAAAATGAAAAAATATAGTTAAGTGCAAAAAACTATAGCTAAAGCACCTAAAAACGTTTTGGCGAAGGAACGAAGTCGAAATTGGCTCTGTGTCAGGAGATACAGCCATGTAATCAGAGGCATGTGAACAGACATCATCAGGTGATCCTGGTAAAATGAGCCAAGTGCTTTGTGCTTTTCCTGTTAGCTGACTTAATTTGACACAACTGACACATGCAGAATGTTTTGCACACCAACTATGTACTTGTATTTTAGGTAAAAAATGATTAAACTGATACTAAAGCTAATTCACGAAAATGTAACGAAAATTTAAAAGGCGATTTTCTCGATTTCCACTTTCTGTTACTTGGCTCGTTTTACCGTAGTGGTGACGATATGGTACCGGTACCTAGGGTAGTGGTACCATATATGGTACCCCACGTTCGGGACCTGTGGCGGTACCATATATGGTCTACCTTCGCATTGGTATCGGTACGGGTACATGGTACCACTCTGTTCAGATTTCGTGCCATATGGTAGTGGTACCATATGGTACCGGCACCCATGGCCATGTGTAGGGGTACATATTATGTGGTACCACCGCAGGCCCCGAACGTTGGAGTACCATATATGGTGTCGGTACCATAAATGGCGTTAAGTGCCTGACTGTTATTGGCCTTTCTAGCTCCAGCGTACTTTGCTGTGTCTTTCTGCAGCGGTGTTGTTGTTTCAGCTAATAGCCCAGAACGCCTACAACTACGACGCCTGGTTCGATTACTTGCGTCTGCTAGAGAACGAGGGTCAAGACATCGAACTGACCAGAGACACGTTCGAAAGGGCCATAGCTAATGTTCCGCCCGATCCCGTAAAATTGGAACTCTAGTCGGCAATTCTATAGGTTGATTGTTTGTTTCGTTTCAGGAAAAGCGCTACTGGCGCCGGTACATCTATTTGTGGATAAACTATGCGTTGTACGAGGAATTAACGGCCAAGGACGAGGAACGCACCGAACAAGTGTACAAGGCCTGTTTGGACGTGATTCCGCATAAACAATTTACCTTTGCCAAGATATGGATTCTCTTCGCACACTTTCTAGTCAGACAGAGGAACTTGACTATGGCCAGAAAAGTTTTGGTATGGCACTGCTTTCATCTGCAAATACCCTCCCTGGAAACTTTATGACCCTTTTAGAAAGTCCCCAATTTTTTATAGATAGGACGTCTTGTTTGGGAACTCAACTTACCTACCTCCCTAACAGTTTAGACCTCCCTCTATTTGTTTTTCGTCGCTGTAAAATTTTTACCAATTTTTATAAATTCCAGGCGCTAAAATTGCTATAAACTGAAAAAATTTACTGCAGAACAGCCACTACTGTATTCATACATGTAACAGGGGTCTGCCCCCACCCGACGTAGGCCAGACCTCCCCTCTGATGGGGACCTCCCTCGCCCGAGACGATTTTCTGGCAAGTAATTTTTTGAGTGTGGTGTGTGTTTAGGGCACGGCAATCGGCAAGTGTCCAAAGGACAAGTTGTTCCGCGGCTACATAGACCTGGAGCTGCAGTTGCGAGAGTTCGACCGGTGTCGCATTCTCTACGAGAAGTTCCTGGAGTTCTCTCCCGAAAACAGCACTACTTGGATCAAATTCGCTGAACTAGAGTCTCTCTTGGGTGACGTGGACAGAGCCAGAGCTGTCTATGAACTGGCAGTCGCTCAGCCCGCACTTGACATGCCTGAGGCATTGTTTGTTTAGTAGTTCGGTAGAGTTACTCTCATTGTTAGTGTTTTGTAGGTGTTATGGAAGGCCTACATAGACTTCGAAGTGGCTCAGGAAGAGTACGAGAACGCTAGAAAGTTGTACAGAAAACTGCTACAGAAGACCAGACATGTCAAGGTGTTTCTACTTTTATAATTGATTAAACTGCCAACTGGTATTGGGTCTGTTTCACAGGTATTCGGGTGATTGGGACCGTAACAATCCACAAAATTTCATCCATGATCAGCTTTAGGAAGCTCTTTTTGCGCCAAGAACTAAAACTTAGCAGAATTTATGCGTTTCCTAGTTTCTTTGATCCATTTTCTAGGTACATTAGAACTCCCTTCCTTAGGACGCTCACGGTGCGGAGGCTTGGCTGATTCCTAATTTATGTCGGATAGCCTCGAACCCGTGTTCACGTATCGCACCCGACTTAGGCCAGAAACCCCCCGTTGGGCCCCCGAGACGATTTTCCGGCCCCCATTCCGATTTTCTGGCAAGTAATTTTTTAGCAAATTTTTACGATTTCAGACACAAAAATTGTCAAAATCGCCTGTAAAGCAGCGCTTTTTAGCTGTACTGCAGCCCAAATTGGCAATTTTTAGCCGAAAATTGCGATTTTTGAGCGTTTTTAGTGCCCAAACCTCCCTCCAAATTTGCACTCAGACCCCTCAACCCCTCCCCCTTCGGCGGATGATCTGTTACATGTATGGACTGAAGTCAAGCTTTTCGGCTTATTTACGTTAAAATTGTTTTTCGTTGGTCAGAGCCTGAGGGGGTCAATTCCCCTTTGCTCATGTCTGCTCCCATACCTATAACGGGTGCGGGCCTGCCTGGGGAGGGTTTCCGTCAGCGGCATGTCCCATATAAAAGCCGATAATCTAGGTGTGGATCAGTTACGCTCGTTTCGAGCTACAGACGGGTAGAAAGCACAGAGTAGAGGCAGCTCGCAGAGTCTACAGGAAAGCACAGAAGGCTATGAAAGAGTCGCAAGAGAAAGAGGAACGACTGATGCTACTGGAATCCTGGAAACAGTTTGAAGTAAGAGCCGCTTCTTTTTCTAATTCCCACTTTACTTTTACTTTCCTATCAGATAATGTTTGTACTGTAAAACAAAAGAAAAACTAAGTAGAATTGGGTCTGTCCTCTTCTTACGACAGCTATCAAATTTTTCATTCACAGAGAGCCTGCTAAGTTGCTAGACTTGGTCAGCTTTGTAGGTGACCCCCAGTTGTTGTCGACATTCTTGCAGTATTTCGGCAATGGTTACCGATTCGTCTAGCGAAATCAGGGGACTTTCAGTCAGTCCTAGAATTATAAATTAAACTTTAAATATGGGAAAGCTTAAACAAATTAACCGTTGATTATACAGCGTCGCACTTCGTCTGCCTCGTAAGAGAGTCCTTCGCTGTTAGGATATGTGTAGTGCGTTACGTCTGTATTATGTGGCAGCTCAAATCGCAATGTCTCACGTTCCTCCGATATTGCCGAGCCTCTTTTGTCCAGCTCAAGTGTTGTAGGACACCAGAAACTTTCGGGAATCTAAGAAGTGGACTACTTTCTATCGTGCTGAGCCGAATAAATCGATTTCTTTCTCTCAAACCATTTACTAGCAGTCTGCCTTGAGTGCCGCAGATTTCCGACCGACTTGCGAGCGGCGCCGAAGCTGAGTAGATGAGCTGAGCTATTCTGTTGTTGGCGTAGACCAGAGTTATTGCGCCTGTGTTGTCCACTTCTGCAATTAGAACTGCTAGCCCGGTTGGCTACGTAAATAACTGTCTTTCTACACGCGACGTACCCGCCCACCTATCAGGACTGTTTTTTTTTTTCGAAAAATCTCAAACGGTTTTTTTTTGCTTCTGTTCTTTCGGTTTTCTCCAAAAGTTATTTTCCGAGATGACAGAAAAACATGCTTAACAATCGCTTTTTATTTCAGAATTAAACGAAATAGCTTGGAGTTTTATTACCAATTGCACTAATTTCATGTTTAGAGTAATAATTTTATTTCAAAACACCAAAATACAATTATATAAATGTTACATGAAAATGGTACCTAAATTATTTTGCCGAACCGGCTTAGTTTTAGTAAGGAAATGCTTAGAAACCTTCTATTAACGCAAAATAAAGCATTTGAAGCGAATTTATTCAGTTTTTGCGCTTATTTCCTTTAATAACTTACTTTTGTTTTTTCCGCATTTTAGTTTTTACCGGGTTTTTTTCGAAAAACCTAGGAAAATACCCACCAAAATGGCCGCCACCTACCAAATCGGTAGAACCCTGAAATTTTCAGTTTTTGACTAGGTAGCCAGACATGGGCTAGCATTTCGGCTGAGGGGGGGCAGAATTTTCAATTCCTGAGGGGGGGGCTGAGGGGGGGGGGTAGGAGCGCCTGAGGGGGGGGGGTGAGGGATGGTAAGCCAAAAAGTCCGATTTTTGGCTAAAATCAAGGTTTTTTTGCTTATTTTTGGTTAAAATAAGCTATTCTGAGCTCATTTACACCTAATCCAGGCATATTTTTATCATAATTTTCCATACAAAATTCTTCCAAAAAATTCCTGAGGGGGGTAGCGGCCGGCTGAGCCTGAGGGGGGGCCAACCCCCCCTCAGCACCCCCTTTGCCCATGTCTGTAGGTAGCCCAAGCAATTTTTCCGAACCCGTGTATGTACCTGTTCCAGGGTGTAGCCAACCATCGACATGTATTTTGACTGGTTTCTCTCCTCCGAAAGCAAACTGGGCCAACTGGATCAGATAACAGCCGATATCCAACAAAAAGCCTCCTCCTTCCGGAAACAGGATCCGTGCTATCAGTTCTTCCTTCATCAAAATACATAGTAGTTGACGGACGCCATTATTCAAATTCTATTTACCGGTCTAATAAAGCCAAAATTTGCCACCACGAATTTCACCACTCCGATTGAGCCCTTCTCAATTTCTGCTCGCATTCTTTTGTAGACTGGAAAACAGCGACTCCAGAATGCCTAGAAAACTTTTTTCCGAACTAATTGCAACTCTCAACTTGCCACCTCCATCAGGAATCGGTTGTAGGAGCGCGCGCAGTCGACCATCTCTCTCACCTGGCGCACGTTCAGCCCCATCGGCTTCTCGCAGAGCACGTGTTTGCCTGCCTCCAAAGCTTTCAGCACATTCTCGTGGTGTGTGTCATTCAGTGTGGCCACATAGATCACATCTTGACAGAAAGAATTATACACAGATCCAGGAATTTTGAAATTTATAGGGTGTGTACATACATGGGCCGGAAAAATCCGGAGGGGGGGGTGGGGGGGTTGAGACCTCGGGGGGGGGGGGGGGTCCCCCGAAAAAAGGCCAAAAAACGCCTATTTTGCCTTAAATAAGCGAAATTTTCTCCCTCCGGGAGGGGGGGGGTGGAAGGCCGAGGGGGTGGTATGGACGGCCGAGGGGGGTATGGCCGGCCGAGGGGGAGGGGTATACCCCCCCGTACCCCCCCGGCCCATGTATGGGTGTGTACAAAAGACAACCCAGCAGATTTTTTCTGTGACAACCGCAAATCTTAACCGATTTGAATGAATCCTTTTTAAATGAAAGGTGAATAAATTCTTAACAGATTGGTACTATGTTCATTAAGATACTCTGCTTAGTTCCTGAGATACTTACGCTCAAAGGCAAAACAGACTTTGGCAGCGAACAAGAGTGATTCGGTTGCACTTCATAATAAAGCAGATTCCTACTGCTGGGGGCTAATAATCAAACTTTACTGGTGAAGTAACCGAGCCTGTGTGTCGCAAAGCCTCGTGACGTTAGCCGTTAGCTGTAGAAATCTGTTTTATTATGAAGTGCAACTGAATAGTAAAAATCGGTGCTATTCATTACCAAAATCTGTGATTTTACTTTGAGTTCAAAGATCTCAAGAACTAAGCGAGTATCTTAATGAACATTGCACCAATCTGTCGAGAATTTATTTATCTTTCATTTAATAAAGGATTCATTCAAATCGGTTGAGATTTGCGGTTGCCACTGTAAAAACTCTGCTGACTTGTTTTATTGGCAGATCTTGTCTGCATCTGAATATTTGAGGCAGCATCCATACCAACATCTGGATAGTTGCAAAGTTGCTCGTAGGATCCAAACGGTTTGGCCGAATCTAGAGCCTCCTTCTCTGCAAATCTGGTAGCTTTCTCCAACGAACGGGCACCTACGCCGGTCACTTGGTGTTGCTGCTCCGGTAGACATTTGAGTGCTCTCACGAAGTCTCCACTGATCAAACCGCAGCCGCAAATTCCCCATCGTAGACGCATCGCTCTTCTCTGGCTGTCTCAGCAGTCTCTGCGTAATAAACACTACTAGCGATAGGAATCAGATTTGCTGGCCCCTAAACCGGTTTAGTTGAAAAGGCCCTTTATCGATCAGTTTTCTAGTATGCACATTTGCAGCAAGAAAATGGATCGGAAGAGACGCTAGAAGAGGTGGAGAAAGAGATGCCTCGTAGAGTTAAGAAAAGGAGACCCATCCAGACCGATGAAGGTCTGGATGCTGGATGGGAGGAGTATTGGGACTACATTTTCCCCTCTGATCAAGGTACTACTTACTTTAGACATGGCCTCATACATGTCCTAGAGGGTTACCCCCTGCTGAAAAGGCCAAACCCCCACCCCCACCCCCGCCCCAAAAATACAAGTACTAGTAGTGGCTCCAGAACTAAGAAACTGGCTCAGAAATCACTAATTTTTAGCCTAAAATTCGCTTGAAAAGCCTTTGGAAACCGAATTCTGCGTTCCCACTGCTGATATTTAAGAGAAATCGGGGTTTTGGAAGCTCTTTTTGTCATTTTTTGCTTGTTTTTAGCTTTTAAACGCTATTTGGCAGCTTAAAATAACGATCTTGCTGAAAAAACGAGCTAAAACGCATTTTCAGGCGTTTTCGGGCTTTTTGAAATTTTGCACCCCCCCTTTGGGCGAAATTCCCTCTCGACCCCCCACCTGAGGAAAAACCCCCTACCCCCATCTCGGCCCGGAGCTGTTACATGTATGCATGGCTTCAGTCCACAGAAATTTTATATAGAAAATTATGATAAAAGTATGCGTAGATTAGGTGTAAATGAGCTCAGAGTGGCTTATTTTAACCTAAAAATAGGCTGAAACCTTCAGTAAAAAATCGTAATTTTTGGCTTACCATCCAATCAACCCCCATCCACCCTTAGGATTTGAAAATTTACCACTCCCTCAGCCGAAATGCTAGCCCATGTCTGAGTTTGTGGCGTAGTGGTGAGCAATGTCGGCTCCCATGCGGCCAGCGTGTGACACATAGTGGGGTTCGGCCCCAGTGATTGCCTTGCATGTGGCCCTTTGGGGTTCTTACTGCGTCTGTGGTGTACACGTGCATTGTAAGTAAAGTTTTTTAAAAAGTTACTTTATGTAATAAATCTAGGTTTTCTACTCGTAATAATAGTGTAATCGTCCGTACAACCTGTTCTGCTGGCGTGCTAAACGTTTTAGTTTAGGTCAGCAGGCTAACCTGAAATTACTGGAAATGGCCAAGAAGTGGAAGCAACTGCAAAGTACAGAAGAAGAGTCGCAGAAAGACGAATCGCCGGTCAAACGCGAGCCGGACAGTCCAGAGAAGGAACGGACAGGCGATTCGGACACAGACATCGAAAGCACCAGCAGTGAGGACTCTGATTCCGACTAATTTGTTTCTGTAGATACTCTGTATGTACTGGATTAAAGAGAAACTCTCAGCGGCTACTTGCTTTTCGCTGTTCACTGGGACTGTCCCGATTTTATCTTTCTATCTTTCAAAGGTCGGTAGAGATTTCTGATAACCGCTCTATCTACGTACGTTATGCGCAAGCGCATAGGCAAAGCGGTACAATTGAAGTTCTGTTTGATATGCAGTACGTACTGTATATTTTAACTGTTTTTGATCCGCGCATGTTTATTGTCGAGACAGCTGTGTTGGCAACGCACAAATCGCAATCGGTTTACCGCGCGCCGAGTAAAATCGTGCCACCGCCGTGTTGTTTAGGTCTGTCTATTTCTCCTTTTATGGTCGATGGATTTCCTGCACTGCCTGGTAGTCTTTAGTCGCCGATTCTGTGAGTAGTGTTGGCACCGAATATGGATAAGGCATTACTGCTGAAGAACATGGTAGCTAGCAAGATGGACAATGATTGGACGGAGTTTTGGTTGTTCAGACTAACTCTAAATCTTTTGGCTTACGCAACCGTCATCGCACCCTTTCTCATTCTCATTAGGAGTCTCAACAAACGCGGATATTTTGCCAAACTCGGTCAGTACCTTACTCTTATGCGCTTAGAAGGAGAGCAGGGATAAAATATCCAATCTTACCAAGTAGTGTGCCAACTTGTGTTGGGTGTTTTTTGGGACTAGTAGCAAGCGTAGTTAGGTAGCATACATTTAATAGATCGTCCGCCGAAGGGGAGGAGGTTGGGCGTCTGTCTGAGCCCAAATTCTAGGGAGGAGGGGCGTTGAGCACTAAAAAACGCTAAAAATCTCAATTTTTCGGCCAAATATGGTCAAAAATCGCTAATTTGGCTCAAATACAGCTAAAAAGTGCTGTTTTACAGGCGACTTGGCAATTTTTGTGGCTGAAATTGTAAAAAAATTGGTCCAAAAGAAAACCCCGACACCAAATATGATAGCGGTACCTGGGCTAGTAGCACCATATGTGGTACCCCTACGTTCGGGGCCTGTGGTGGTACCATGGTACCCCTACCTTCGCATTGATACCGGTACCGGTACCATAATGATACCACTCTGTTCAGAATGGTAGTGATACCATATAGTGTACTGGCACCCATGAGTTGGGGTACCATAATATGGCACCACCACTGTCGCCGAACGTGGGGTACCATAATGGTACCGGTACCGTCATAAAACTGTATGTATGTGGTCGGTACCATAAACGGCGTTAAGTGCCTGACTGTATTAGGAACTAAAGAAGATTGATAGGGAATTGAAGGAAGATTTACAGAATGCCATTTGTTCAGAAACTCTATCAGCCACCGGTCACCCACTCTACCGGCTGCTGGCCCTGTGTCTAGTGGAACGTTCCTCTGCCAACTACCACCGACTGCCCACCACCGATAAGTCCTCCGACTTCTCTTCTTCCCCTGCAGGCCGGTCTTATTTCGGCGACTGTCTCCAGCTGTTGTTTTGTTTCCTGGGTCTGCAGATGTCCTACTTGACCTGGGGCGTTCTACAAGAGAAAGTTATGACCACAGAGTACCAGAGAGAGGACAACGGTCCGGTGGACAGATTCAAAGACTCTCAGTTTCTGGTCTTCATGAACCGAATCTCTGCTTTCTCTATCTCGGGTCTCTATGTTCTCGCCTCTCTTAGAAGGTAAAGCTCTGCTCATTTGTTTGTTTGTTTGTTTGTTTGTTTGTTTGTTTGTTTGTTTATGAGTTCCACTGTACTTTGGCCATGGGTAGTTTACGCTGTCGCGTGTGTCACGGCGGCCCCGGCATCTGCGAGAGCGGTTGTTTTTGGGATGCTGCTCAAATGGGATGCATCAGAAACAACACAATACATGCTAACACACAGACATAACAGAGCGGATGCACGCGCGCAAAACAACAAGACAGCATACATACACACGCACACACAAACATGAATACAACACGACATGCCCGAACACGCTGAACAAATCAATAGAACACAACACAACACACTCAAACACAAACATGCAGGTCATGAGAGCGGTTGTTTGTGGGTTCGAAACCGGTCGAAGCGACTGGAAGTAGTGGACGTAAAGCCCAACCCAGACCACCGAAAGCTGGTGATGGCCAGTAGGTAAATGGGAACCGAACCGGAGCTGCCTAAGCACTCTATGACAGCAAAGGGGAGGGATGTTTGTAGGCAGGGCACTCCATTGAAAGGCTCTGATAAGAGCACGGGGTGTCCTGAGCTGTCCGAAGGGACAGTGGAATCTAAACAAACAAACAAGCTTTCGGACAGCTCAGGACACCCCTGGCTCTTTTGAGAGCCCTTCAATGGGGTAGCCCTGTCTACAAACAACCCTCCTCTTTGCTGCCAATTTGTGCACTCTTAATTAATATGCAAATGATCTGCAGCCAACCGCACCACTCTGCGCCGCTGTACCAGTACGGCTACGCGTCTTTGTCGAACGTGATGAGTTCGTGGTGTCAGTACGAGGCACTGAAGTTCATCACTTTTCCGACCCAAGTGCTGGGCAAGGCCTCCAAGATAATCCCGGTGATGTTGATGGGTCGACTGGTCTCTAAAAAGACGTACCCGCTGCACCAGTACTTCACTGCTTTTCTGATCAGTATGGGAGTCAGCACCTTCCTGCTTTCCAGGTACCTTTGCTTTGCTTTGCTACACGTTGACCACGTGATGTTCATACATGTAGATGTACCAGCGGTGTTTGTGGTTACCCCCTGGTTGAAAGGCTGCTAAACCCCCACTCACACCCACCCCCAGACACTTTAAGGGACCCTCATCCCAAAAATCCCGTGTGTCACGGCGGCCCCGGCATCCGTGAGAGCGGTTGTTTGTGGGTTCGAAACCGGTCGAAGCGACTGGAAGTAGTCGACGTAAAGCCCAACCCAGACCGCCGAAAGTCGGTGATGGCCAGTAGGTAAATGGGAACCGAACCGGCGCTGCCGTTGCACCTAATGCCAGCAAAGGGGAGGGTTGTTTGTAGACAGGGCTACCCCATTGAAGGGCTCAGAAAAGAGCGAGGGGTGTCCTGAGCTGTCCGAAAGGACAGTGGAACTCATAAACAAACAAACAAAAATACAAGTACTAGTGGTGGCTCCAGTACTAACAAACTGGCTCAGAAATCACTAATTTTTCGCCTAAAATTCGCTTGAAAGCCCTTTGGAAACCGAATTTGGCGTTTCCACTGCTGATATTTGAGAGAAAATGGGGTTTTTGGAAGCCGTTTTTGTCATTTTTTGCTTGTTTTAGCTCTAAAACGCTATTTGGCAGCTTAAAAGAGCGATTTTTAGCGTCCTTACTGAAAAACGTGCTAAAAACGCATTTCCAGCTGTTTGTTTTGGGGCTTTTTGAAATTTTGGAGCCCCCTTCTGGGCGAAACACCCATTGACGCCCCACCTGAGGAAAAACCCCCTACACCCCCCTGATATTATTACCTGAGTACTGAATGTTGTACAACATTAAGAGTCAGTCTCTGGGCCAATCGAGTTTCAGTATTCAGACCCAAAATTTTAACTTTGGCGTGGAGGGCTCAAAGTTGGAGGACTAATACGTATGGATAGGTTATATAACCACCGCAAAGGATATCCCGATTCGACGCTCCACGCTCGAGATACGGCCTTCTGAAAATCGGTCTGCTTAACTATGGGACCAAAATTTCAAAATCGAATTTCTAGCGCACTAATCAGTGTTGTGACTTAAAAATTGGGGGTTTAGGGTAACCTTTAGAGTACTTTCAGAATCAATGGTCGAATTCAATTTTCAATGAAAAAAATTTTTTTCGACCCCCTTTGGAGCCCCCTAGCTCGTCTGGAGCCCCTCCTACACCGTTTTTTTTATTTCAAAATATTGTAGCGCTAACAATTCGCTACAGTTTGGTATAAGCCACATTGGCTGGCCCGTGGAAGAAAGTGGTGAAATATGGCTTCAAAGTTGAAAAAACCTCAAATTTTTAGTTTTGGTACTGCACCAAAATTTCCTGCTGTAGTTTCTAGCGCACTAATCAGTGTTGGGACTTAAAAATTGGGGGTTTAGGGTACCTTTTAGAGTGCTTTCAGAATCAATGGTCGAATTCCATTTTCAACGAAAATTTTTTCGACCCCCTTTGGAGCCCCCTAGCTCGTCTGGAACCCCCCATACACGGTTTTTTTATTTCAGAATATTGTAGCGCTATCAATTCCCTACAGTTTGGTATAAGCCACATTGGCTGACCCGTGGAAGAAAGTGGTGAAATATGGCTTAAAAGTTGAAAAATCCTCAAATTTTTAGTTTTGATACTGCACCAAAATTTCCTGCTGGAGTTTCTAGCGCACTAATCAGTGTTGGGACATAAAAATTGGGGGTTTAGGGTAACTTTTAGAGTACTTTCAGAATCAATGGTCGAATTCCATTTTCAATATTGATTCTGAAAGTACTCTAAAAGTTACCCTAAACCCCCAATTTTTATGTCCCAACACTGATTAGTGCGCTGGAAACTCCACCAGGAAATTTTGGTGCAGTACCAAAAGTAAAAATTTGTGGATTTTTCAAGTTTGAAGCCATATTTCACCACTTCCTTCCATGGGTCAGCCAATGTGGCTTATACCAAACTGTAGGGAATTGATAGCGCCACACTATTCTGAAATAAAAAAAACGGTGTAGGGGGTTCCAGACGAACTAGGGGGCTCCAAAGGGGGTCGAAAAAAATTTTTTTCGTTGAAAATGGAATTCGACTGTTGATTCTGAAAGCACTCTAAAAGTTACCCTAAACCCCCAATTTTTAAGTCCTAACACTAATTAGTGCGCTAGAAACTCTAGCAGGAAATTTTGGTGCAGTACCAAAACTAAAAATTTGAGGATTTTTCAACTTTGAAGCCATATTTCACCGCTTTCTTCCACGGGTCAGCCAATGTGGCTTATACCAAACTGTAGGGAATTGATAGCGCTACAATATTTTGAAATAAAAAAACGGTGTAGGAGGGGCTCCAGACGAGCTAGGGGGCTCCAAAGGGGGTCGAAAAAAATTTTTTTCATTGAAAATTGAATTCGACCATTGATTCTGAAAGTACTCTAAAAGTTACCCTAAACCCCCAATTTTTAAGTCCCAACACTGACTAGTGCGCTAGAAATTCGATTTTGAAATTTTGGTCCCATAGTTAAGCGGACCGATTTTCAGAAGGCCGTATCTCGAGCGTGGAGCGTCGAATCGGGATATCCTTTGCGGTGGTTATATAACCTATCCATACGTATTAGTCCTCCAACTTTGAACCGTCCACGCCAAAGTTTCATTTTTGGGGTCTGAATATGGCAAAGGACCAAGACTCGATCGGTTCAGAGACTGACTCTTAATGTAACCGAGGATCTGCGGTCACCCCGCTCAGGACTGAATTTCAAAATTTTACATCCTCAGCCGGAATGCTAGGCCATTTCTGGCCCCAATTAGCGCTTTTTTTAAGATTGTTAGTCAGGCACTTAACGCCGTTTATGGTAACGACACCATATATGGTTGGTACCGGTACGTAGGGTAGTGATATGGTACCGGCCCGCACCATAAATGGTACCGCCACCTTCGGCCACTGTGGTAGTACCATATGTACCCCTACCTTCGCATTGGTATCGGTAACGGTAGATTACGGTACCACTCTGTTCAGATTTCGTACGATATTATGGTAGTGGTACCTATAGTACCGGCACCCATGGCCATGGATAGGAGCACCATATATGATGTTGGTGGTACCACGGCGTTAAGTGCTGACTATGTTAGGGAAAAAATTGCGATTTTTAGCCATTATTGAGCGTTTTTACTACTCTACCACCAATTATTGATACTGAAATTTACAGTAACTTACGGTTTATCAAAAAATACGGTCCAAGTGAGTTTTCAGAGGCCTGGAAGGGCACAACAAGAAAGGCGCGGAGACCACTACCTTATCGGGAGTGATTCTGATGGCCGGTTACCTGGCATTCGACAGTTTCACTTCCAACTGGCAGGGGACTCTGTTCCAGCGACACAAAATGTCCCACATGCAAATGATGTGCGGCGTCAATCTTTTCTCCTCCGTGCTCACTGCAGTGTCTTTGCTCGAGCAAGGCACATTGTTCCAGTCGATTGAGTTCGTTCTGGCCCACAAGTCCTTCATCGGCGATGTGCTGTTGCTGTCAGTGTGCAGTGCGGTGGGCCAGTTGTTCATCTTTTACACCATATCAGTGTTTGGAGCGGTCACTTTCACCATCATAATGACGGTCAGACAGGCTCTGGCCATTCTCCTGTCTTGTCTTATTTACGGCCACCAGATCGGGCTGACCGGGGTGGCCGGCATAATTGTCACCTTCTTTGCGCTCTTCCTTAGAACTTACTTCAACTTTGCCTGTAACAAAAGACCCGCGGCGGTGGCGGGCAGAGCTAGCAACGTGTGAGATTATTACAGTCAGGCACTTAACGCCGTTTATGGTACCGACACCATATATGATAATGGTACCTAGGGTGCCGCGTCGGTGGCTCAGTGGGTAGCTCGCTGCCTCTGAGTCACGGCGGCCGCTGCATCCCTAGCGGTTGTAGTGGTTCATCCTCTCGGCGTGGCAAGTTTCTTGCTGCAAAGAGTTGGTCGTCGGCACAACGCTCCACCCAGGCCACCGAAAGCTGGTTACAGCGAATAGGTAAAATGGGAACCAACTGGATCTGCCATTGCACCAAAGCCGCTCCTACAGCATGCCACATTGGAGAAAAGATCAACGACGTCAGGTGCCGTCTGAGAAACCAGCAATAAGGCCAATACCGGTTTGGCCTCTTCGCCGGGCGGCCGTTGGGAGCTGTCGGCACCATGACGTCACCACGCCAGGCACTCTCCTAGTACCTGGCGCCCAACAGCATGGCTAGAGTGGCTTGGCAGTGAAAGGAGGGCAAACGTCCGAGATGACGAATACGGGGGTTGCGCAATGGACCGCAGAGGTCTGAGCGTAGGGCCGTAAGGCCCCCCCCACACATCGGATCGGATCGGTACCTAGGGTAGTGGTACGTACTATAATATGGTACCCCCACGTTCGGCGACTGTGGTGGTACCATATGGTACCGGCATCTTATATGGTGTAGGTACCATAAACGGCGTTAAGTGCCTGACTGTAATACAGTCAAACCAATCCCAAATTTTCCTTGCACTTGTGGAGGTTTGACTGTATTATTATTATTAATATTGTTGTTATTGTGGTCTGTGTTTTATGTGGTTTTATGGTGAGAAATACAGTTTCCTGTTGTTCTACCTACGCTGTAAAGACGGAATTATACTTCTGCCTGCCACCCTGGTGGCACCGCCGCTTTACCGCGCGATTTAGTTTTTTGCCTACTGTAGTGGCAGTCAGCAAGCCGGCACAGTTGGTTTAGGCCGCGACGTCGTGCGCTCATCCTCTCGGCGCGGCAAGTTTCTTGCCGCAAAGAGTTGGTCGTCGGCGCAAAGCTCCACCGAAAGCTGGTGACAGCGAGTAGGTAAATGGGAACCGACTGGATCTGCCTAAGCACCGAAGCCGCTCCACAAAGCATGCCGCGTTGGAGAAGAAGATCTACGATGTCAGAAGCTGTCTGTGAAACCAACTATGCCGGGAGCCCTCTGGCATATGGGGTACCGGCGACCTTCGGGAGCTGTCAGAATCATGGCATCAACACGCAGGCCGCCCTCCTGGTGACCGGCACCCAGCAGCATGGCTAGGAGTGGCTGACAGTGAAAGAGGGCAAGCAACGTTCGAGATGACGAAACGGGGGTAGTGAAATGGACCACGAGTCTGATCGTAGGCTGTAAGGCCGCCGCCAATCGGATTGGATCGGTAGTCAGCAAAAATCTAAATCGTGCGTGCGATAGAGCGGTGTGTTTGCATGCCAGTGCTACCAGGGTGGCAAGCAGAAGTATAATTCTGCTTTAACAGAAAAACAAAACAGGTCATTTGCCGAAGTTGGAGGTGTGAGCCGGCAGAGGGTATAGAGTACAGTACGTTAAAAACTGCAAACTTGGGCTAAAAGTTATATTTTTAGCTCGAATACAACTACAAATCCTGTGTAACAAGCAAATTTCCTGCTGAGATTTTACAAAGTGCAAAAAATTGTCCCAAAAATTCTCCTCGGGTCGGCTGGCGGAAGGATTGCTGTGGGGGCCGACCTATTACATATACGGACGCGTTAAGTACCCTCCTGTTGTCGGCGGTGGTTTAGGCTAACATTTATCTAGCGAATAAGCGAACAAAAATGGTTGGTGTTCGTTGAAGGTGAATTTGAACGGTACGCCCGTCCTACGTACTGTACATAGGTACAGTACATACCCACACTTGTACAGTAATTCAAAACAGAGTATACAAAGATCAGTATAGTGACTCGAAAACAGCAGTCTTCAGAGCGTGATAAGTTCTCGTTTTGTCTCCAATGACAACTTTCATGCCATTAGTGACGTAAGCGTAAACCAGATCGTTGTTATAGTCGAATTCCACGTTCTGACCTCCGTGGCCTGGGTGACCTACTAGCCAGTCAGTCTAAAGCAAAGCCTACACTACTACTTATTTCGGAATCTCTCTACCGTACCTGAGAAAATTGGGCAGGTCTTTTCTCTAGGATAAATCCAAGGGTGCGATAGAAGGGCAGTCCTAGTAGACAATCGCTGCCCTCCATGGTAGGATGGAGAAAATAATTTCGGACTGTTGATTCGGATACGATTTTTTCGTGAGTAAGTAGAGAGAATATCTTCGCCAGACTCCTGGCTGTTGCAACGCCGTTAGCTGCGGCGATTTCCATGGCACATGTCTCTGGATCGGCGAAGCCGCTTCTCAGCTAAAAAAGACAAGATTTTAAAGAGAGAGTTGTCTGTGCTGTATTAATCTCAGGCACTTAACGCCGTTTATGGTACCGACACCATATAAGGTGCCGGTACCATATATGGTACCCCTACCTTCGCGTTGTTACCGGTACCGGTACCATATATGATGGTACCACTTTGTTCAGATCTCGTACCATATATGTAGTGGTACCTTATATGGTGTCGGTACCATAAACGGCGTTAAGTCCCTCCCTGACTGTATTTTTGTACTTACAATTTGATCTCCAAGAAAAGGGATGCTCTGATTCAGTTTGCCAATAAATGAGAACAAATTGCTTTTAAACATCAGATGATAGATAGCAATTAGCATTTTTGGGTCTTTAAGGTTGCTCCAAAAACTCTCCTTAGATGGACGCGCTACTCTGTAGAACTTTTCCAACGGCAACCCAATATGGAAGTCGATATCTAAAAGTGTTCTGTTCTCACGAGTTTTTATAAAACTTCTGATACTATTAGGCAGAGCGATTTCCTCTTTGAAAAACTGGCCAATGCTCCTGCGTTGAGGGTCGGATCGACGAATCAACTGGTCCAACAGCCAGCCCCAGGTTAGAGCGTGGTATCCGGCTTTTGTTCCGGCCGGCCAATTTGGTTTCTGCTTTTCGATCAATTTGCTCATTCGTTTGTGGTCCCACACGTCCTCCGGTGTGATTGGATCATCGAAAAATACCAGTCCCGCCTACAAAATAAATAACTGTTTTATGCTTGCTTTAAACCACAGATTATTTCATACTTCTTATTTTTAAAAAACTTTTCGAACAACTTTCGTTAAAATTTGCTTAAGGTTTCTTTTCTTAGCAGAAGATATAGCATAACACAGTCAGGCACTTAACGCCGTTTATGGTACCGAAACCGTATATGGTACCCCCACGTTCGGGGCCTGTGTTGGTACCATATATATGGTACCAGCACCATATATGATACCCCACAGGGAAAACGACTCTTTCCATACGGCTAACGCGATCTGCTAACGCGCGTTAGCAGATCGCGTTAGCTGCGTCTTGTAACCGCGTTAGCTGCGTCTTGTAACCGCGTTAGCTGCGTCTTGTCATCGCGATAGGTGCGTCTTGTAACCGCGTTAGCTGCGTCTTGTCATCGCGTTTAACTATCGTAACGCGGTCCGCGTTTTAAGATCGCGTTAGCACATCGCTAACGCGTTAAACGCGCTTCTGCTTAAACACTGCAAAAAGCGGATGCACAGGGAAAACGACTCTTTCCATACGGCTAACGCGATGTGCTAACGCGATTGTTTTCGACGATCTGCTAACGCGCGTTAGCAGATCGCGTTTAACTTCTCAGCAGTGAGAGGCGCCCGGGCGCGTTAGCACATCGCTGATGCGTTAAACGCGATCTTGTTATGTGATTTGCTAACGCGCGTTAGCAGATCGCGTTAGCCGTATGGAAAGAGTCGTTTGCCCTGTGCCCCTACCCCTGGCCATGGGTGCCGGTACCATATGGTACCGTCACCATATATGGTACGAAATTTGAACTGAATGGTACCATATATGGTACCGGCCGGTACCGGTACCGGTACTAATGTGAAGGTAGGGTTACCGTATACTGTACGTATGGTACCACCACAGGCCCCGAACGTGGGGGTACCAGAAATGGTACCGGTGTCTTATATGGCACCCACACAGGCCGCGAAGGTGGGCGTACCATCTATGGTGACGGTACCATACATGTATATGGTGCCACTACCCTAAGTACCGGCACCTTGTCTTGTATGGGGTCGGTACCATAAACGGCGTTAAGTGCCTGACTGTAACAGTTTGCAGCAAATCGCAAAAACCAAGCAATATTTTAGGGTTTTTTTGTTTAAAGCCCAGTTAGTAATGGATATTTGCATCTCCGTATTATAGTACGTAGATTCATACGTACTGTACCTGCCTGGTGATTCATTAGCATGGCTACAGTCAGGTTGTCCTTTCCATTTTGTCCGAATTCCGGCCAGTATTTCACTACTAAATCGTCATAAGAAAGGTAGCCTCTGTCCACCAGTAAAGCAATGCATAGTGCTGCCACTGCCTAAAGCATGACACAGTAGTTACTGTGATCAGTGGAACGCATTCAAACGCACTTTTGTACTAGAGTAGACCACAGTCAAAGTGTCTTCTTTCCACTTTCGCCTCGAATATTTGTCTGCATAGCCTCCCCACAAATCAACTACCAATTCTCCCTTGTGATAAACAGCGAATGCTGCTCCTTCGTGCTCCCAACCGCGTTCGAAGTTCCTTCTAGATCAACTGCTTTCTTGAAATACCTATTGGAAACTCTGACATCTCTTACTTGAATGTTTGTTCGACCTTCTGCCATTTCTTCGACTTGACAAATCCTCCGAAAACAGGAGTTGGCTGTTCCTCTTCGAAATAGGTAGGAATTAACTGCACAAAGACTGCTGTTAGCAGTACAAATAAAGCTAGTTGCTTGAGTGTCATCGGACTGACTGAAAGACACTAAACAACTACACACACACAGTTGCTGTTTTGAGCAATTCTAAAGCAGACGCTGTTTTGTGGCGGTTGGGCTTGGCAGCGCCAAAATTTGAAACCGGTTAACAACTGGGCACAATTAATCTTGGTGGCCGACTAAATCCATCAAGGGAGACATCGTGTTTAGTTTAGGGGCATTTTCTGGAAAATATTTATTTGACCGATTACTATACTATGCGTACAAGTTAAACTACTATGTTTTGATCTTCTTTATTTAGTTAAATCAAGTTTTTCTAGATTTGGGCCGGGAAAATCCGGAGCAGTGTTGTGCCTAGCTCAAATTTCTAAAACTCGGTAAGTATTCAGTAAATAAATCCAGATTTTTTTAAATTCGGTAAGTACGAGTAAGTACTGGGTTTTTCAAAGAGAACCCGGTAAGTACTCAGTAAACAATTCAGTAAACTCGGTAAAACCTTCAACATTCAGAATTATGTTACAATTTATCTGAAAATCTTTCCTGATATAGCTTTTAGCTACTGAAATTTTTAATCGTGTTTTGCGTCATTTCACATTATTTATTTCACTAATTATCATGGTTGGAACGCCTTAAAATATGCACACAATACATAGTAGTGACTAGAGGCTCTGGTATCCAGCTTTAGATGAAAATCTGAAAAAATTGGTCAGTGAAGATTTGTTCTAATTTTCATCATTTCCCCACAGTTCAGACCGATCAAAAAATGTCATTCAAAATATATAGCTAATAGTAGTAAAAATAGTTCCTAATCCTAACCTAAATACCGACCGAGTCTTTGCATCTGATTACACATAGCAATTCTACCGCGCAAACAAAGTTGAGGTTATACAAGCCGTGAAAATCGCAAAAAAATTGCAAAACTAAGTGTTTTTTGCTGCGAGTAGATAGATAAATGAAAGAAAAACTATATTATTTACTACACATGCGACGAGCTACCTATTGCAGAAGCTTTTACTCAGTAAACAACTCAGTAAATTACCGAGTACTGAGTTTACCGAATTTTTTTCTAATTGAGTAATTCAAAATTGAAACTCGGTATTCAGTAAGTAAAATTAAGATAATTTTTTACCGGTAAGTAAAAGTACTTACTGTAATTCAAAATAACTAAGTACCGAGTAACTTTTACTCAGTAAATTTACTGGGAACAACACTGATCCGGAGGGGGCCCCGGAGGTCGTCTCGGGTTTCGGGGTAAAACGTCTATTTTGCCTTAAAAAGCGAAAAAATTTTCCTTCCAGGAAGAGGAGTATCGCCGATCGAAGGGTAAAGGCTAAGCCCCCAGCCCCCCCTCAACCCATGTATGCTACACAGTATGATCGAATTGAAGGCATAACAGCAGGCATTCTACGGCTGAAAAACCGATAATTAACGTAGGAAGAAATTAACAGTCGGTTTCCATGACTACGTACGCAACGTAGATAAACGAACACCACTCTTGTCTCGTTGTTAGAGTCGAGCTTTTCTTCCTTAGAACCGAGAGCCTGAAGTGACCGTGACCCAAAGTGTCGGATTTGAAATAAGGTTGGGTGTCCTAACTTCGGTCGGTGACCGAATTTTCGGAATCGGTTATAGTTCATACCACTCGCTAAACACGAAAACGCTAACGTACCTACTCTAGACCTATTTCTTTTGCAAATTATAAATAGTAGTCGTAGTTAGTTAGTCTCTAAAAATCTCGATTTTGAATATGTAGTCGTTGTTAGTAGTCAATTTGTAGTCAGCAAAATTTTAAATAAAATGGCCAAAATTCCAGGTTTTTAAGGTAAAACAAGAAGAAGAAGTTTGAAAGTCTAAAATAGTAAAAGAAAGACAAGGGAGTGGTGAAATTTTTAAAGATAACATCTTATTTTCTTATAGGTGTAATGCCAAAAATGCGTGTTATTTTCTCTACGAAAGTTTTACATTTAGGGTTGGGGTCAGAATACATACACGGTTTTTTGTTTACAGCTTCAAAAGACGTATTTTCGTTAATATCGTTAATATTCTACCTACTATTAAACTCTATATTTTGTTTACCAAAACAAACAAATAGATATGCATTTTGCTTTTTTACAAACTTTGTTGAAATTGAATAAATATTTCAAAATAAAACAGAAAAAAAGTTGTCAAAACCAGTGAGAAAGCTCTGTTAACAAAAACCCACAGATAAAATTACACCATTTCCGTTTCTAAATGGTTAATGTTCATGATTTGACCAAATAAATTCCATAATTTGCTGACTACTAATTCACAAATTCAAAACGTATTTTGTAGTCAATTTGTAGTCACTAAATCTGAATATGTAGTCGTAGTCAATTTGTAGTCTTGATGACGTCATAAAACCCCAAAAATTAGTAGTTAGTGGTTAGTAGTTAGTAGTCACTACAAAATAGGTCTAACTGTAACTAAAGTACTCCAATTGGAGTATGGTCTGCCCAACCGGTTGTATTTATACTGTAGCATTACCCTTCAAAATTACGCATGCAAGCGAGCGCAAGAAGCGTTTTCTTTCCGCTTTTTCAATTAGAGGAATCAAACTATCTAGTGCTCAGCTGTCAACCAACTGTCTGTCAACTGTTTGGTAAGGATAACTGTATTGTTCGGAAACCCGGCTGAGTCCCCCCACCCGTCAAACTGCCGTTTCTAAATTGCTTTCCTGAGTTGTTGTTGTTGTTGTTGTTGTAACTTTTTTGTCTTTTCGGACTAGGAGTAGCCAACTGCTATGGAGCAGGAAGAGACACAAGGTCCGGCAGCCTCCTTAACAACAACCCTCCCCTTTTGCTGTCGGTGGGTGCAAGACAGCTAAGGTTTGGTCCCCATTTATCTACTTGCCATTGCTGACTTTCGATGGCCTGGGTTGGGCTTTGTGTCGACTACTTCCCATCGCCTCGACAGGTTTCGAACCCACAAACACACCGCTTCCACGGGTGCCAGGGCCTAAGTCTGAACTTGCTAAGCCTAAGTCTAAGCCTTAACCAAAGCCTAAGGGGCGTGCAAAAATTACGTAATGGTATTTTTGCTCATTTTCGGACCCCCCTCCCCCCTGATAATCGCCCGTAATAATTTCCTGCCCCCCCTCCCCTAACTACGTAATAATTTGGCTACCCCCCGAAATTTCAATTTTTTGAAGAGTTAGAGCCGAAAATTTTCCGTTCAATTCTATGTAAAATGACGTTCTTATTAAAATAGCATCTGTATACAGTAACAATTGATAGTTTTCTTAGTTTTCTTTATTGATGAGCTACAACATGTACGTATAGTCTTAGTTTTACATAGATAGAATCCATCATTGGATGGCGTTTTGTTACTGACGGGGTGACGGATTGTATTGGAAGTGTTTTATACTGGATTTTAGGGCTGCTTCAATATTGCTTGACTGATAATCGATAGTCATATACCAGAGTTCGTGCGGGACCCGAAAAGCCAGGGAATTTGGTGTCCGGTCAGGGAAAAAATTGATAGCAGTAGAATCCTCTCTCGCCCAAAGTTCCCTGTCAGAGCTTTACACACCACCCTTTTGAAAATGGGACTTCTGACTTTCCACAACTACTACAACTTAACTGAATACCGGTTAAATGCGTTTTTCAGAGCAAATTTTTAAAAATTCTTAGCCTTGTTAGAATGTTCTCACTCTGATTGGTCGGGGAAATTTGGTAATATCGAATTGGCGCTGGGGGAATCGGCGCTCGGCGCTCGGCGAGAAAATACGGTAGCGCTAATGCGGGAAAAGGTTGCGCTTGGGCTAAAATATTGAATTATACACCCGTAACCAGCTGCGCGAGTTTAACATGTTCCCCCTCTTACATAATGCAGACAGCCTTAAGGCGGATTTATACTTCTGCCATCATGATGGCATGGCACTGGCCAATAGGCGTTGTGGATGGGCGTGCTAAAAGCAGTGGCGTATCCAGGATTTTGGAAATGGGGGGTGTAAAATTTTGAAAGTGCCTGGTTGGGCCGCTGAACAACCAGGGTCATACATGTAGTTGGGGGGGTTTGGGGGGTTTAGCCCCCCAAGCCCGATTTTCGGCAAAAAACCCCCGAGCCGGATTCTGGGGGGTTTCTGAAACCCTATTTTGGGTTAGAAACTGCTAAATTTCAGGGTTTCAATACTTATAAACCGTAATTTAGGATTTCAAAAGCCCTAAATAGGGTTCCGGAACCCAAATTTGTGTTTCTGAAACTCTAATTAGGGTTTCTGAAGTCCTAAATAGGGTTCGGAACCCTAATCTGGGTCTCTGAGAGCCTAAACAGGGTTTCTTGAGCCCAAAATAGCCTATAACGCCTATTTTGCCTTAAATAAGCGAAAATTTCCTCTCTCCGGGAGGGGGGTGGCGGAGGGAGTGGTATGGCCGGCCGAGGGGGGTATGGCCGGCCGAGGGGGAGGGGTATACCCCCCTTACCCCCCGGCCCATGTATGTTTACTACTAACCGGCACACATGCTCGGTGTCAGTCTGACCCCGTTCCCGTATGTCCCAACACATGGTTCGCTGTAACAACTTTCGGTGGCCTGGGTTGGGCTTTGTTTGTGCCGACGACCAACTCTTTGCGGCAAGAAACTTGCCCCGCTACAGTGGCTTTGCAGCCTAAACCACTACACCAACTGTGCCGGCCAGCTGTGAACTTATTATCGGTCTATCCCCTCACTAATGTGGACATTAGAAACTTACGGCTTCTGAAGAGTTCGAGTCACTTGAATTCGGTCGAGTCCTTGCAGGGTTCTTTACTGTGTATTTTTCAAATCAGAAATAATCGTGAGGCAATCCTTTGCACAACGAGAAATTTCGAAAATAATACGTTTAGAATTTAAATTTCGCGCTGGGTATGGTATCTTAGATGTTCGCGCAACAGAAGAATTTAAATTTCGCGCTTCTTAGTATTTTAGATGTTCACGCAACAGCTCAAAAATTAGCGCCGAGCGCCGATTCCTCCAGCGCCGATTCGATATTACCGGAAATTTGACTTTGTTCAGCGAATTTTGCTCGGAAAAAGCCGCACGAACCCTGTAAAAGATCGAGTCGATAAGTGTTATACCCTTATAAACTCTTAATGATGTCAAAGGTCACTCTTGTCATTTAGCATTTGAAAAATTGGAAAGCCCTGACATAAACGGTAGCTACCTTCTCTATTCTAAACGTTCATCTAAGTGAAATCGAACTGAAATCAAAGTGAAATCGAGAAAATTTAAGCCCAATGGCTTCAAATCGAGACTACATACAAGTACATGTACTGTACATCAAAACAATTAAAATCATGGCCACTTCAGTGATTTCTGCACTTTAAAAAATTACGTAATAAAGTCGCCAACCCCCCTCCCCCCACCGTAATGGATAGTAATCTTTTGGCAAACCCCCCTCCCCCCTCATGCCATTACGTAATTTTTGCACGCCCCCTACCTAAGCTTACCTAAAGCCAAGGTTCAACTCAAATCCATGGTTGTCGACGTGTGCGGTGAGCCAGACAGCTGGGTCGGTCGCTCAGGCTGGATTTTGTGCAATTCGCACGACGCGTGCAGCCGTTTGCACGACGCATGAGCATGAAGCGAATTTGGCTTGAGGCGAGCCTATTATTTTAAACATTTTAAACTCGTCACGCGTATTGATTGGTATACTACGGATACAACTGTAAAGAAAATACCGGATACAGGATAGTGTTTTGGAGCTAGAAATATGTGATTATTCGATACCGTTGTCCATGTTTATGCTAGGCTTAGGTTTAGTTATCAGTCAGACATGGGCTAACAACATTTTGGCCGAGGGGAGGTAGAATTTTCTAATTCTGAGGGGTAGCGGCGGTCGATGGGGTTCAAGGGGTCGTAAGCCAACTTTTTGTCGTTTTACTAAAAACAAGGTTTTTATTTTTCGTCAAAATAACAGGCCTTTTTGAGCGCATTTACACCAAATATAGGCATAGGTACTTTTATCACAATTTTCTATACAGAATCCTTCCAAAAATTCCTGAAGATTTTTTATTTTTTGATTGAAAAAGTTTATTTTCGGAGAAACAGGGTGACAATGGCCCTTTCAGGCCGTTTAATCTGTCAAGTGGCCTTGAGAGGGTAGCGGCTAAGTGGACAGTGGGGTCAACCCCTCGGCCCCTTTGTCCATGCTAGTTGTTTATTAATCCTGCTTGTTTATCGGCCATAGCATAGGCTTAGCTAATTTGATAAAGGTTTTCGTCGCTCAACGTCATTGCACGACGCGTAACGCTCGGTTTTCTGACTTCTCCGTCCGTCACCGTCCGTCCGGGCCGAATGGCAATTCGGTTTCTTCTAGCCGTCTAACCGTTCTAACCGTTCTAGCCGTTCGCACCGGCAGGTAAGGCGGTGGGCGCTGAATTTTGTGCAATTGGCAGACCGTTTTCAGGCGGTGATACTTCTTCAATATGCCTTGTGCTTTCACTCACACCTCTCTTGGCCAACTCCGAATCGCCATACCGAAATACTATCCCAAGAATCGGCCGATTCACTTGTGGAAATCAATTAAATTAACGATTTTCCTTCTGATTGCAACGATTTCAGCTCTTCAAGCTGTGATACTTCTTCAATGTGCTTTGTGCTTTCACTCACATCTCTCTTGGCCAACTTCGAATCGCCACGCCGAAATACTATCCCGAGAATCGGCCGATTCAGTTTGGAAATCAATTAAACTGTCGATTTTCCCTTCTGATTGCAACGATTTCAGCTCTTCAACCTGTGATACTTCTTCAATGTGCTTTCACTCACATCTCTTCTGGCCAACTCCGAATCGCCATACCGAAACACTATCCCAAGAATCGGCCGATTCACTTTGGAAATCACTGAAACTAACGATTTCCCTTTTGATTGTAACGATTTCAGCTCTTCAAGCTGTGATACTTCTTCAATGTGCTTTGTGCTTTCACTCACATCTCTCTTGGCCAACTTCGAATCGCCATGCCGAAATACTATCCCAAGAATCGGCCGATTCACTTGTGGAAATCAATTAAATTAACGATTTTCCTTCTGATTGCAACGATTTCAGCTCTTCAAGCTGTGATACTTCTTCAATGTGCTTTCACTCACATCTCTCTTGGCCAACTTCGAATCGCCATGCCGAAATGCCATCCCGAGAATCGGCCGATTCACTTGTGGAAATCAATTAAATTGACGATTTCCCTTCAGATTGCAACGATTTCAACTCTTCAAGCTGTCAATGTGCTATGTGCTTTCACTCACATCTCTTCTTCGATACACCTGAGCATCCTGTCCAACCACATGTACCAGTCAGCTCCGATTCGCTAAACCGAGCACCATCTGGGAGAGAATCGGCCGATTCGGTTTTGTTTGTTTCGTTTTGGTTTTTAGTTCCACTGTCCTTTCGAACAGCTCAGGACACCCCGCGCTCTTTGCAGAGCCTTTCAATTGGGCAACCCTGCCTACTAGCTACCCTGTCCCTTCTTGCCGGAGCCGCCGAGACACACGGGATAGCGTAAACTACCCATGGACCAAATCGTGACTTGGTTGTGGAAATCGCCGAAACTGACTTTTTAGCACTTTTTAGCTGCATTTCAGCCCAAATTAGCGATTTTTAGCCAAAATTTGCGATTTTTTGGATTTTAGAGCGGTTTTAGTGCCCAACCCCTCCCAAAATTTGGACTCAGACCCCCGGCCGGCGCCAGACCCCCAACCCGCTCCCCCATTCAGCGGATAACCTGTTACATGTATGGTCTGGACTAAGTCGGGTGGTGGCACACCCCGGCCGGACCCCCTGTTACATGTATGAAAAATACAGAGAGCAAAACATTTCGGACTAAAAAATGGGGGTAAGAAAGTTAGGGGGGGTCAAATAAAGCATCCTGAATAATATATGGCGCAAAAAATTCAGGGACATAAACCATTTTGGGGGTACAAATTTTGGGGGTACAGATTTAGAGGTACAGATTTCAGGGGGTAGATATTTTACGGGGCAAACTAAGCACCCTGAATAATACAGGGCTCAGAGAGTGTATCGAGGAAATGTGGGCAATCTGAAGGAAAATCGTCAGTTTTAAACTTCCACAACCTAATCGGCCGATGATACTTCGGCTTAGGGGCCGTCCATAAACGACGTCGTTCCTGAGGGGGGAGGGTGGGTCGGCTGAAATGCGACGATAGACGACGCACCAGGAGGGGGGAGGGGGTTAGCAAAAAAACGTCGCTTTTTTCGGAATTTTAGGGAACTTTGAGTGTATTATTTTCGATTTATGTACATTCTGTCAAAGATTTCTACATTCAGAAAAACTTCCCAGAGTGGCTGAAAGGATCTATTCAATTCATTGTACAGTACGGCAACAAGAAAAAATGACAGTACTGCATGTACTGCACTTTTATCGGGGGGGGGGGGTAAACGGAAAACGACGTCGCCTAGGCGGGGCGGGGGTCCACACAAACGACGCAAGGCGATTTTGGGGGGAGGGGGTCCGAAAAATCGGGATTTTGGAACGGCGTCGTTTATGGACGGCCCCTTAGCGAATCGGAGTTGGCCAGAACATATATGAATGGCTGCTCAGGGCGTATCGAAGAAGTACGCAGCTACAAGAGATGAAATCGTTACAATCAGAAGGCCGATTCTCGGGATAGTATTTCGGTATGGCGATCCAAAGTTGGCCAGAAGAGATGTGAGTGAAAGCAACAAAGCACATTGAAGAAGAATCACCATTTGAAGAGCTGAAATTTTTACAATCAGAAGGGAAATCGTCAGTTTAATTGATTTCCAAAGTGAATTGGCCGATTCTCGGGATAGTATTTCGGCATGGCGATTCGGAGTTGGCCAGAAGAGATGTGAGTGAAAGCACATTGAAGAAGTATCACAGGTTGAAGAGCTGAAATCGTTGCAATCAGAAGGGAAAATCGACAGTTTAATTGATTTCCAAACTGAATCGGCCGATTCTCGGGATAGTATTTCGGCGTGGCGATTCGAAGTTTGCCAAGAGAGATGTGAGTGAAAGCACAAAGCACATTGAAGAAGTATCACAGCTTGAAGAGCTGAAATCTTTGCAATCTGAAGGGAAATCGTTAATTTAATTGATTTCCACAAGTGAATCGGCCGATTCTTGGGATAGTATTTCGGTATGGCGATTCGGAGTTGGCCAAGAGAGATGTGAGTGAAAGCACAAAGCACATTGAAGAAGTATCACAGCTTAAAGAGCTGAAATCTTTGCAATCTGAAGGGAAATCGTTAATTTAATTGATTTCCACAAGTGAATCGGCCGATTCTCGGGATAGTATTTCGGTATGGCGATTCGGAGTTGGCCAAGAGAGATGTGAGTGAAAGCACATTGAAGAAGTATCACAGGTTGAAGAGCTGAAATCGTTGCAATCAGAAGGGAAAATCGACAGTTTAATTGATTTTCAAACTGAATCGGCCGATTCTCGGGATAGTATTTCGGCGTGGCGATTCGAAGTTGGCCAAGAGAGATGTGAGTGAAAGCACAAAGCACATTGAAGAAGTATCACAGCTTAAAGAGCTGAAATCTTTGCAATCTGAAGGGAAATCGTTAATTTAATTGATTTCCACAAGTGAATCGGCCGATTCTTGGGATAGTATTTCGGTATGGCGATTCGGAGTTGGCCAAGAGAGGTGTGAGTGAAAGCACAAAGCATATTGAAGAAGTATCACCGCCTGAAAACGGTCTGCCAATTGCACAAAATTCAGCGCCCACCGCCTTACCTGCCGGTGCGAACGGCTAGAACGGTTAGAACGGTTAGACGGCTAGAAGAAAGGCAAAAGATAAAAAGCACCGTCGGGACCGCAGCACCGTAGCACCGTCGGTCTCATCGGACCGTATTCCTGTTGCTCTCCTCTTCCGTGTTTAAACGCCGTCTGCCGAAAATCGGCCATTTCCCCCCCACTGGTTCGATGAGACCGACGGTGCTACGGTGATTTGGGGATACAACCGAATTTCGGTGTTGCTCGGTAGTATGAACCGAATAATTCGGTATTTTCATCTGTTCGGTATTTTTGCTACCAAATAAAATAACTGTGTAAAACTCAATATTTTGCTGCTTTTTAACGCACTTTGCCACAAAACACCACTAATAATGCAACGCATGTAGCTAAGGTGACAAGTTATCAAATGGAAGATTGGATCATGCGGGAAGAAACGAAATACTAGGCAACAGTACACACATCCGACTAACATAGTTGCGTCACTTTTGCATTCGCATTCAGTCTATTTGCACTAGTCGAACATGCACCAACCAGCTAGCCTATCCGATTCGATGTGCAGGGGGGGCTTTTACAACCCTACGCTCAGACCTTGCGATCCATTGCGCAACCCCCGTGTTTCGTCATCTCGGACGTTTCCCTTCTATCACTGCCAGCCACTCTAGCCATGCTGTTGGGCGCCAGGTACTAAGAGAGCGCCTGGCGTGGTGACGTCATTGTGCTGACAGCGTCCACTGCCGCCCGGCCGGAGGACTAAACCGGTATAGGCCTTGCTTGTTGTGTCGTCTCAGCCAGCACTTGACGTCATTGATCTTTCTCCAATGTGGCATGCTGTAGGAGCGGCTTCGGTGCAATGGCAGATCCAGTTGGTTCCCATTTTACCTACTCGCTGTAACCAGCTTTCGGTGGCCTGGGTGGAGCGTTGTGCCGACGACCAACTCTTTGCAGCAAGAAACTTGCCGCGCCGAGAGGATGAACCACTACAACCGCTAGGGATGCAGGGGCCGCCGTGACTCAGAGGCAGCAAGCTACCCACTGAGCCAACGACGCGGCCCAGCTAGCCTATATTTACATCAATCAGCACTGTACGTCTAGAAGACGAATCCAAATTGCTCGCTCACGTGCCGTTTATGCTGTTCAGACGAGCGTACACATAATGTTCCACATGGATTCTGTCCAAACGAACGTACGGGTATCTAAGAATGTACTGTATGTACGCATAAACTTCTAAACTTCTAACTTCTATAATAATCCTCAAAGGAAAGAAATGTAAAAAGGTTAAAATCCGATTTTTGTGTTGCAGGGCACCTTACCTTTCGGGCAGACATGCGTACCGGGCGTGGATGATAAGTTTATAGCAGCGGTCAGGGCCAGAGTAACAGGCTTGCTGTCCGAATTTCGGCGGAATCCAGTGGCGCTCTTCATGCATCAACACAATATCTTCCGGTGGATTCAGCATGTCCACAAGTAGAAGTACCCAAGTATACCAAAAATACCGAAACCGAATAGCTGAAAATACCGAATTATTCGGTTCATACTACCCAACACCGAAATTCGGTTGTATCCCTAAATCACCGTAGCACCGTCGGTCTCATCGAACCGGTGGGGGAAAATGGCCGCTTTTCGGCAGACAGCGTTTAAAAACGGAAGAGGAGAGCAAAAGGAGTACGGTCCGATAAGACCGACGGTGCTACGGTGCTACGGTCCCGACGGTGCTTTTTACCTTTTGCCAGAAGAAACCGAATTGCCGGGCCGAATGCCGATCCTGTTTAGTTCTGTCGGTTTTTTGTTTCGTTGTTTTGTTGCCAAATTCAATTGCCAGATTTTATCAATCGTTAATCCTGTATTTAAGTGACTTTTAGGGGCCATATGGTTCTGTCTGTCTGGCTAATTATTAATTTTTGAAATTGATTCATTGGTTCGCCAATCATCAGCACACATCGTCGTAGAGCTGTCTAGCCAGCCTCGCTGGTGGTAGGTTGGTCGCGGACGCCTTTGCTCGTCTGTCTGCCGCGGCCCATTTTGTGTTCTGTTCGCGGTTGGGCGAAATAAATTCAATAACACAGCTTTACGTGATAGAGTGTAGGTGTAGGTGATGGGGCTGCTGACGGAGGGAGAACCGTTGTCATGGGCGGAGACGAAGCCGATCGTGGAGTTCGTGAAGGAGCACGGACTGGTGCAGTTCATCAACCTCTACCACAAACTCAAGAAACGCCAGGGCGACTGTCTGCGTTGGGGCGACGAAATCGAGTACATGATAGTTAAGTTCGACCACCAGAACAAAAAGGTGCTGGCAAAACTGACTTTTAGGGGTCCCTAATGAGGGCGTATATCTCAGGATCTAAGCAGAGCACAGCAATGAAAATTTCAGCAATCTTTTTAGAATTTATTTATCTTTCATTTAAAAAAGGATTTACTCAAATCCGTTGAGATTTGCAGTTGCTACAGCGGTGGCAAAACTCACTATTAGGGGACCCTAACAAAAATTAGGATTTTATCTACCGTATTCAGTTGACTCCTAAGCCTAAGCCTAAGCAAGAAAGTGATTAATTAATATAGGTACGTATAATAGAGGGACCCCTAAAAGTCAGTTGTTAAGGCAAATCTCAACGGATTTGAATGAATCCTTTTTTAAATGAAAGATCAATAAATTCTTAAAAGATTGCTGAAATTTTCATTAATGTGCTCTGCTTAGATCCTGAGATATACGTCCTCATTAGGGACCCCTAAAAGTCAGTTAAGCCAAAAGGTGCTTTCTTCACTCACTTACACTCATAGCTCATCTGTTTACTTGCTGAATACATTATAAATTCTAGCCTATATCAGTCAAGCACTTGACGCCGTTTTTGGTACCGGTACCTTATATGGTACCACCACAGGCCCCGAACGTGGGGGTGCCATAATAAACGGCGTTAATTGCCGGACCGAATATTAGGGCCCGACCGGATATCCGGATCCGGATCCGGCCGGATATGGCCATATCCGGATCCGGATCCGGATATTACCTGCCGGATATGCCGGATATCAGTCACAGATGAGAAAACGTGATTTTTTACGTATTTTTAACATAAATATTGCATTCGACCGAATGCTTGTTAGAAATTTCTTGAGGCGATTGTAATCCATGACCCCAGTAGTTCGTATAACCCTGATTTCTGTGCAAAGGATAACACCGTCATTTTTGACAATGCTAATTTTTCACCTTGACTGAAAGTAAAAATCCGCCAGACTGAAAGTAAAAATTTAACCGGTTTTGTGAGAAAGCTGAGCTCTTCAGGTTCTTAAGTCCATATAAAGATTGGTTAACTTGCAAAATTTGGTAAAGATCCGATGAAGGGTTCTTGAAATATTTACGTTAAAAATTGACATCTAAAAATTCGGGTCAGTTCATTTCGGAAGGGGGATAACTCCAAGCTACAGAAGGCGAGCAGGCTAGGACTTGGCCAAAACAAACTCAACAAAAATAATAATAATAATGTGATACAATGAACATCACAAAACAGCCAAGCAGACTGGATTTCTATGTTTAGGATAGTCGCCTTGTTTTTGCTAATTTTTCATTTAATTAAAAATAAAAAATCTAAAATAAAAAAACGAACTATTATTACGAACGAAAAACGATTATTGAGGCAAGTTTACTGTAAATCTGTACTTTACAGAGATCAAAGCGTCTCTTTTCAGTTGCAGAATGGAGATGAATGGCTTGAGACTCTAAACTCAACTCGCAAAGAATGGAAATCTCAACTGAGATTTTTCAAATTCATAATTTTTTAGTTTGTAAAACTAGGACAGGTCTACCAAAAGGTCGACTAAGTATGCCACATTAGAGAGAACAAATTTGAACATGCAAACAATAATTTAGCCAAAAGTCTGTGATGTCAACCATTTTTATCTAAAAATTACGAAATGAGCTCAACTTTCATGCCAAACTGTGTTTCCCCTTCTGTTTTTTTTTTTCAGATGAGGTCTGTATCTGTAAAATAGGTATGCCTAATACAAATGCTAAAGATTGCACAGACATTCCGACCAAACTCGAAAATGCTTGGAAAGCGTCCAGTTATCAATTTCTACCCGCGGTGATAAAATATGCAAATATGAAATCTCATTTTTGCATGCATATGATATATGCAATATCACATTGCATCGCAAAAACCCGATATTATCCAACCATAGTTTGAACTACAATTATTAGATGTTGTTTTGAATCAACTGTTATAGAACAAAGAAATGTATAATGTGGTTTATTGCATTCTAAACAAATTTTAAGTTGATCAATGATATCCGGCATATCCGGATCCGGATCCGGCCGGATATGGGCGTATCCGGATCCGGATCCGAAATTTGTATCCGGTCGGGCCCTACCGAATATGGCTCCGAGAAATCTGGAGGCGTAGGATGAGTTGGCTACAGAGGGGCTAGTACGATTTTCCAACAACGCTGGAACATTTTCGACTGTCCAAAAATTTTGCAAATTTTTGGTTAAGGGCCCCTGCTCGGAGGGTATGCCCCTCTACACAGTTGTTAAAAAATTTAAGGCTATAAACTTTTGCTTTCTTAAAGAAATTTTGAAAATCGTCTTATAGGGGGTCCAGCGTGGTAGTACAGGTACTTACTGCAAATTTTCCACTTTGCACCAACGTCAGTTAAGAAATCTTTTCGAAAGCGCCAATACAGGTCTAAACAGCCTATAACTGCATAATTTCATCGAAAATTGTCTTTAAAGGAACTTCTAGGTGAATCCTAAGGAAGCATTTCTTAAGCAATCGCTGTTAGACTCAACGCAACAGAAGTATTATGCAGGTTGCTAGCTAAAATGTTGACTGCTTCCAAAGAATTTACTAAAAAACTGAATGTCTGTACATGAATTTTCCCTCTTTTTGCCTTAATTTGCACATTGATTTAAAAAAAAAATTTTTGACCCTAACAAAACAACTGTGCCCCTCTAGCTTAAAGGGCACCTGCAATCACCCAAGCAGCCAAACAATCAACTCTCCTTTTCCCATCCATATGCCGCAGTAAGTAAGAAACTGTTAGAAGTTCGGTTCAGGTGCGTCTGAGTCTTAGAGGAGAGGAGCTGCTGACTCGGCTGAGGGCAACCGAAGAAGTGAACAAGTACGTCGGAAGTGAGAACAGATTTCTATGGCGACCCGAGTACGCAGCCTACATGCTGGAAGGGACTCCAGGCACCCCTTACGGAGGTAAACACTCCTCTTTCTCTTGTCTAGAAACCGGCGCCTCTAATTAGTAGATAAGGGGAAACTGGTTAAGAGTGCTTGTGAGGTTGTGCGAATGAAAGAAATGAGTGGATTGCAGCTTTGTTGGCCTGTGTGAATATGGTAGAGAGCAACATGACCAGAAGACGTGCGGAGGCGGCGAAATTGCTGCGTCCGGACGAGTCGTTGCTGACCTGCGGTGCGTTTCCCAGACTCGGCTGTGCCGACTTCATGTGGCCCAGCGCAGAGCCCACTCCCCAGTCCCCTGATGCTGTCTCCCGCTCTCTCTTTTTCCCCGACCAGGCCATCTACAATGGACACCCCAGGTTAGTCTCTCTATACTTCTCAACTATCACTTTTCCTCTCTCCTATTTGTGGTACGGAGACCTAGCTGTTTCTATCACTGCTTTATGAAGGTCTTTTTTACCTTTGACCTTCCGAAATCACCCTAGCCGAAACCGAAAGGTATTAATAACAAGCAGAACACCTTCGAACGGTGTGCTAGCTTTTCTGATACCTATAAGGTGTTTGCTCCACCGACCAGACATGGGCAAAGGGGGGGGGCTGAGGGGGTTGGCCCCCCATCAGGCTCTGATCTACCCCCCCCATCAGCCGGCCGCTACCCCCCATCAGGAATTTTTGGGAAGAATTTTGTATGGAAAATTATGATAAAAATATGCCTGGAATAGGCGTAAATGAGCTCAGAATAGCTAATTTTAACTTATTTTAATGAAAAATAAGCCAAAAACCCTGATTTTCGCCAAAAATCGGACTTTTTGGCTTACTACCCCCTCAGCCCCCCATCAGGCGCTCCTACTCCCCATCAGGCCCCCCTCAGGAATTGAAAATTCTACCCCCCATCAGCCGAAATGCTAGCCCATGTCTGCCAGCGACGAAGGCCAATCCCGTATCGGCGGGACCCTTAACACGATTTTTGGAAGGCAATTTTTGGGCCAATTTTTTGCGATTTAATTTCAGGCACGAAAATTGCTTAAACAGCGATTTTTTGCTGCATTAGCGCTTTTACAGTCAGGCACTTAACGCCGTTTATGGTACCGACACCATCATACATGTACTAGGGGGGGTTTGGGGGGTTACCCCCCTGCTGGAAAGGCCAAACCCCCCCTCACCCCCCACCCCCCCCCCCGAGACAGGTTAAGGGACCCCTCCCCCTGACCAAAAAATACAAGTCGTGGTAGTGGCTCCAGTATTAACAAACTGGGTCAGAAATCACTAATTTTTAGCCTAAAATTCACTTGAAAAGTCTTTGGAAACCGAATTTGGCGTTTCCACTGCTGATATTGAAGAAAAATCGGTGTTTTTGGAAGCTCTTTTTGTCATTTTTTGCTTGTTTTTAGCTTTAAAACGCTATTTGGCAGCTTAAAATAGCGATTTTTAGCGTCCTTTTTGAAAAAAACGTGTTAAAAACGCATTTCTAGGCGTTTTGGAGCTTTTTGAAATTTGGGACCCCCCACCTGGGCGAAACCCCCCCCCCTCGACCCCCCACCTGAGGAAACCCCCCCCCTACCCCCCTCCCCCAGGTCGGCCCGGAGCTGTTGCATGTATGGACACCATATAAGGTGCCGGTACCATATATGGTACAGGTACCGTAGGTAGTGGTACCATATATGGTACCGGCACCATATAAGGTACCGTCACCATATATGGTACCGGTGCCATATATGGTACCCCCACCTTCGGGACCTGTGGTGGTACCATATATGGTACCGGTACCATATAAGGTGCCGGTACCATATATGGTACCGGCACCATGGTACCCCCACCTTCGCGTTTTTCCGGTATGGTACCACTCCGTTCCGATTTCGTACCATATATGGTAGTGGTACCATATATGGTACCGTCACCATATATGGTACCGGCACCATATATATGGTACCGGCACCCATGGCCATGGGTAGGGGTACCATATATGGTGCCGGTACCATATATGGTGACGGTACCATATATGGTACCACCACAGTCGCCGAACGTGGGGGCACCATATATGGTACCGGTACCATGTATGGTACCACTACCCTCGGTACCGGTACCATATGGTACCGGCACCTTATATGGTGTCGGTACCATAAACGGCGTTAAGTGCCTGACTGTTTTAGCCGACAATAGTGATTTTGAGCGATTAGTCTCCCCTCAGATTTGGACTTAATTGGTTGCTTGATTATTTCCGATCGTCTGGCCTCACTTGGTTAGTTGTGTGATTGTTTCAGATTCCGAAATCTGACTCGAAATATACGCGGCAGACGGGGAGAGAAGGTTGTGATCAATGTGCCGATTTTTAGAGACAAAAACACTCCCAAACCTTTTGTGGTAAGTGCCGATTCCTTAGATAGGCATAGACTTCGACTAAAGAGATGGTGTTGGTTCAAGCCCACCCACTGCAAACGTTTTTTGGGCACTCTTGAAAGGAGAAACTGCTTTCAAATAAATACGTGTGTCTATTTCAATAAATTGTGTAAAACAAAAACTCTCATACGACGCAACAACATTGAGAATAGGAGAATTACTTCTGGAGTGGTGGCAGTTCTAAGGGCGTGTTCCACTTTCCTCCGTTCCACTTTCCTCCGTTCCAGTTTCCTCCTTTCCACTTTCCTCCGTTCCACTTTCCTCCGCCCATATTCCACTTTCCTCCGTTTTGAAATTTTAGCATTATCTAACGAGTTTTGGTTCCTATACTAATTGTAACTGCATTAGGGACATAGTTTAGCGAATTATAGTAGGCTTTATCGAATTGAAGTCTCACAAATACATCACTAGACAGCACACAAATTACATGAGTTTTGCATTGCAAGAAGAAACTAGTGTTTGACAGTTGAATTACACAACTTAACAAAACAATAAACACAAAATAACAATTGAAATATGTAAACAAACCTCCGTTTTAGCCGTGTTCGTCCATAGCTTGCCGCTGTATCTGTTGGTTGTGTTACAACGCCAATGCATCCGATTGACCTCAGGGTTCACTTCTGCTTGAAAGTATTGATAACCGCGATAAAAAACGGCTTTCCTCGCTGAGTTTGAAAAGTAATAATCTCGTCAGCCGTTATAACTACGTAGTTCCGATCTACTGGTAGTAACCCTTCCCCAATCTCTAAACAAGACAACAGCTCAATCTATCAGCCCCAGACATACATAATTAGCCATTGTCCCAACAGGTTAGTTGACATAACAATGTTAGCCCTAGGCTACCGGCCAGCTCATCGTTAATCCGCTCCTATTTACGCCTTCATATAAGGCCAACAAAGAGGGCCGAGAAGCAGAAAATCCTCCACTCTATTGGCAAAGATTACGCACTCATATAGCAGCACTGAACATACTTGTGCACACTCTTAAATCTGCCAAACACTTATTCCGTCTCATTTCTAGGTCCGAAAGCTGATTTTAGTCAAATGAGAACAAAAACTCGTTAGATCATGCTAAAATTTCAAAACGGAGGAAAGTGGAATATGGGCGGAGGAAAGTGGAACGGAGGAAAGTGGAAAGGAGGAAAGTGGAACGGAGGAAACTGGAACGGAGGAAAGTGGAACAAACCGTTCTAAGTACTAGCTGAGCTATGTTCTGGAGTTTCAGGAAGACTTCAAAGCACTGGGCGACGACGGGGAGGCGAAACGAGCTGCCAAACCGGACCACATATACATGGACTGCATGGGATTCGGCATGGGTTGTTGTTGTTTGCAAGTCACTTTTCAAGCTGTACGTCTTATTTTTACACACACGTGGCAAAGGGAGGCTGAAGGGTTGACTCCCCTTAGACTCTGACCTACCCCCTCAGAAATTTTTTGAAACAGTTTTGTGTAGAAAATTATGATGCGTCTGGATTAGGTGTTGTAAATGAGTTTAGAGTAGCGTTTTTTAACCTATTTTAACGGACTTTTTGGCTTCCCGTCCCCTCAACCCCTATCGGTCGTCGCAATTTCTTTCAGTCCTCCTCAGCATTTGAAAATTTGCCACCCCTCAGCCGAAATTCTAGTCCATGTCTGCCCTCTGATATTCTAACAGTTTTCAGTCAAACTGTCTTTGCTCTAGAGTAGATGGACTTAATTTGGGTCGATCCAGACATGGGCTAGCATTTCGACTGAGGGGAGGGGGTGGTAGATTTTCGGGAGCCGTTCATTTGGGCGTGCACGTTTGGGCGTGCAGACTTGGGCGTGTCTCATTTTGGCGTGCGTTCATTTGGGCGTAGGGATGCAAATGGTATAAAAAATACCAAATACCAGATGGTATTTTCCATACCAAATAATACCAAATAATTCCAAATAGTTGATAAAAAGGTCGCTAGCTGTTTGTAATGAGCGCAAAATCATACTTTTTGTTTTTTTCAGCAAAAATATATTAGTTTTGCCTCAGTGGAAGAGTTTTTGTTGCATCTAAAAGAAATCTAGTCATGCCGAGAAAGAAAACGAGCAGAATTTGATGGTTTTTCACTGACTCGGGAAATGGGCAAGCACGTTGTGAAGTTTGCGGTCTAGGCTCGGTCTCGATAAAGGGGCCGTCCATAAACGACGTCGTTCCAAAATCCCGATTTTTCGGACCCCACCTTCTCCCAAAATCGCCTTGCGTCGTTTCATGCGGCCCCTCCCACTTTTTGAGAATTTTCCATGAATGGTTGTTATAAGCTAAACTGGTCAGAATTCTTTGTTGTTTTGTTGCTCAGAAACGGTAAAGAGACGTGTTCTTCTGCGTATCTGCATTGTTAAACTTTTAGTAAATTAGAAATAAAGAGAAAACTCTGAACAGAAGAGCTCTGACATGGTATACAGTCGCAAAATATGCAGAATTTGTCGCTTAAAAGCTAACTGTTTAGTTATTTGAACTTATACCAAATACCTAGAAAATACCAAATAATACCAAATAATACCGGATACCATTTGCATCCCTATTTGGGCGTGCATTCATTTGGGCGTCTGTCAAAAAATTTTTATATAAAATTTAGGAAACCATGTAGTAGGCCTCAAGGCAGTCCCACTGCCTAGCCTGTTTGTGGCCAATCTACCAAAATCAAACCATAGTGTTGGCCAAAACAAAGACCGCCTGGACATTTTTCGAGTTTTCCGAATATTTTCAAATGGCTGCCATTCTGTCAATTTTTAACCGAATGAAAAGATTTTTGGCATGATTACTATTTTTGTTAAGAGTTTGTTTTGGCCAAGTCCTAGCCTAATAGCCTTCTGTAGCCTGGAGTTATGCCCTTCCGAAATGAACTGAGCCTAATTTTCAGACGACAATTTTGAACGTAAATATCTCACGAACCCTTCATTGTATCTATCCAAAATTCTGTAGGTTATCCAATCTTTATATGAGCTTAAGAACCTGAATAACTCAGCTTTCTAGCACAACCGGCTAAAATCTGGCGGATTTTTAGTTTCAGTCAAGGTGAAAATTAAGCATTCTCAAAAGTGAGGGTGTTATCCCTTGCACCGAGAGCAGGTTCTACGATCTAGTGGGGTCGTGGATTACAGTCGCCATAACTAAGACAACACACTGAACAGCTAATTAGGCCATACAACAGTGCTCTATGTTTAAAGGCCAGGCGGTCTTTTTTATGGCCAACACTGTAAAGAGAGAAGAGGTCAATGCTGACTCCAATTATTTTCTCTGCTCTCCGCCCATAGGCAAAGTATGCAGCAGCATAATTACATAATTAAAGCAAACTCTGCCCCCTTACCAACCTTACCAGTAGAGTGGGCACCAGTCTGAGCCTTGAGCGCTAGTTGTTGCCCTGTATATCTGGAGCAAGTGAGAATAAACTTTTTGAGATTTATTCCATTTTTTACTAAAAATTTTCGACAGACGCCCAAATGAATGCACGCCCAAATGAATCCACGCCCAAATGAGACACGCCCAAATGTGCACGCCCAAATGAGACACGCCCAAATGTGCACGCCCAAATGAACCCAACCCCTGTTTAACAGGTGAACGTGACGGAGGCTCGCTGGCTGTACGACCAACTCACGCCGATCACCCCAATTCTGCTGGCGCTCAGTGCCTCTACGCCGGTGTTTCGCGGCTACCTGGCTGACGTTGACTCTCGCTGGGATATCATCTCTGCTGTAAGCTACACTCTACTTTGATATGTACAGATAGCCTGCCGACTGCTGTTGGCTGCTTGCTTTGCTAAGGACCCTTTCAACCACATTTACAGTACATTTTCAACTTGCGTGTTAGGTCAGTGCGGGAAATTTTTGAAAATGTAACCTTCAGAAACGCATTTAAAGGGTATTCTGAGGCAAATTTAACAGTTTTAGTAGTTTGAACGAGCCTGGTTGTGCTGCTGTCCGATTGGGACGGGAAATTTTTGAAAATCTAACTTGAAAAACGCGTTTAAAACGCATTCTGAGCATGAAACAGACAGTTTTAGTACAAAATTCATAAGTTTCTCTTATTTTTGTCTGATTTTCCATCCTACCTACGCCACAAAGGGGCTGTGCCCACCTTACACCAACTGGATACGCTACTGGGCCAGACAGCCAGGTCCTCTGCGTATAGTCACCAGCACAAAAGTCAAACTTCCAAAAAGGCTCAATACTCAATTTTTGGTCCATAAGAAAAGCCGACATAAGTTTTTCTTCATTATTGTCATATTGCCGTCGACCACAAATCCGGAACCGGCTGTCAAACGCTACTAAGGCCGAAAGAAATGACTGCCGATCAACTGCTAATCGGCAGTTGGGTATGAAAGAACAACCGCGAAACATTATCTAGCTAGAAAGGCCACCCCCCTCCCCCGAGACAGTTTAGGGACCCCTGGCCCTGCTGACCCAAAAATGCAGTACTAACAAAACTGACTCAGAAATAACTAATTTTTAGCTTAAAATTGGCTTGAAAACAAGCCGTTGGAAACCGAATTTGGCGTTTCCACTGCTGATATTTAAGAGAAATCGGTGTTTTGGAAGCCCTTTTTATTTTTTTTTTTTTTGTTTTTAGTTCTAAAATGCTATTTGACAGCTGTTACATGTAGGGCCGGTAATATTATTTGTCTTTCTTTGCCAGACCACTGTAGAATCGACTGGAAACAAACTGTTTAGCGCTGGGCACTGCTAAGAAGAGAAATTTCCGTTCTGTGCAGTTGGTTCCCCGCCAACTGCTAAACAATTATTAATTAATGATGGTGGTTGGCTTTAGTCGGTCGACGACCGAACGGCCGAAGAGCGCGGAGTGAAGCCGCTGAAGGAGCAGAAATTCCGGATAGAAAAGTCGCGCTACGACACCACCGACTGCTACCTGTACCCCTGCAGCGCCGCCTACAACGACCTCCCTCTCCAGTACGAACTGCCTCACTACGAGAAACTGGCACACGGAGACATTGACCACTGTTTGGCTGAACACATCGCTCATCTCTTCATCAGAGACCCTCTACAGGTAGAGTTGTAAAAAAATTTTTTTTGAAAGCCAAAAAATAGCTTTTTTTATGAAAATTTTTCATTTCGAAATTTTTTTTTTCAAAAATTTTTCCTAGCATGAAATATAGCTTGTAGGGGATGCAAGGATACATAAGAAGCAACTTTAAATGCAAAAGCTGATACTTTGGTTCAAACATAGTGTTACAGCCTGAGAGTCGACCGACATTCTACCTGCAGCATTGCTCACAGAGCGGCTGATGCCCTTCAAAACCTATTTTTATGCTTAGAATAGGCAAGAAATTGATAGAACTGCACTTCTAATGTATATCTGAGGCTAAATTCAGCGATTTGCCCCAAAATTTTCCATACTGTGAATAAAATAAAAAATTTTCGAAATGGGCCTTCAAAAAAAAGCTTTTTTTTAAAAAAAAGCCTTTTTTTAAAAAAAAGAGCCTAACAACACTACCTACAGGTAAACAGCTCTTAGGAAATACAGCCAGGGAAATAACCATATATGGTATCACTTGAGGCCTCGATTGAAGGGGTACCATATAATATATACCGTATTATGTCGTTATTTCCCTGACTGTAATACAGCGCACCCTCTTTGTTTAAGCACGCTTTAATTTTAATTATATAAACTATATAGTTAACTAAATTAATTTCATTAAGATGAAGTCACTTTACTGGGGACAGGCATGGGCTAGCATTTCGGCTGATGGGGGGGTAGAATTTTCAATTCCTGACGGGGGGCTGATGGGGGTAGGATCGCCTGATGGGGGGCTGAGGGGTGGTACTAAGCCAAAAAGTCCGATTTTTGGCGAAAATCAGGGTTTTTTGGCTTATTTTTCTTTAAAATAAGTTAAAATTAGCTATTCTGAGCTCATTTACGCCTATTCCAGGCATATTTTTATCATAATATTTTATACAAAATTCTTCCCAAAAATTCCTGATGGGGTGTAGCGGCCGGCTGATGGGGGTAGATCAGAGCCTGATGGGGGGCCAACACCCCCTCAGCCCCCCCCCCTTTGCCCATGTCTGCTGGGGAACGCCCAGCTATCTTATAGTTGTTTGAATGCAGTTTAGCTCGGATATGGGCAGCGAGTTGAAGGGTTAACCCCTCATCGCCGGCCATATCCCCTTGTTGGTAGGCGCCCCCCCCCACGGCCTCCGTCAAGCCCCCTTTCATTCGACGGCCCATATCCCCTCCAATATTTTTGGCGAACTTTTTAAGCGATTTTATACTTTCTACCCCCGGTCAGATACCCAGACATGGGCAAGGGTTGACCCTCTCAGGCTCTGAACTACTCCTGAGGCCGCCACTACCCCCTCAGGAATTTTTAGAAAGAATTTTGTATATGCTAAAATTAGGATCAGATTCGGCGTAAAAGAGCTCAGAATATCCTATTTAAACGTATTTTAGCGAAAAACAAGACGGTTCTTCAAAATGAGTGTATAAAACTTTAGATAGTTTTATCATTTTGAAGATTCTCTCAGTTTTAGAGGCAGAGACAGATTTTTTGGAATTATTTTACAAAATTAGACCGGCAGCAGAGGAAAACGTCAGTAAACTTTTATTTGAAGAAACTGGGTGTGCAATTCTTTCAGATGCAGTTTTCTCTGTCAAACAGGTCTTTCTGACAGTAAGCTCTTCAGATAACTCTTTCAGATGATTTTCCCTTCCAATCCAAAGAATTCTGGCACTCTTTAGGCAAATCTTTCGAAAAGCAGCTTTCCTTTCCAAAGAATTTTGGCACACTTTAGGCAAATCTTTCAAACCAGCATTCCCTTTTAAGGCATTCTGACATTCCGTTGGGTTATCTTTCAAAAACACGAATTTTCAATTCCCTTCCAAAGAATTCTACAGTCTTCTGGCAAATCTTAAAAAAGCAGCTTTCGCTTCCAAAGAATTCTGGCAATCTTTAGGCAAATCTTTCAAAAAGCAGCTTTCGCTTCCAAATAATTCTGGCAATCTTTAGGCAAATCTTTCAAAAAGCAGCTTTCGCTTCCAAAGAATTCTGGCAATCTTTAGGCAAATCTTTCAAAAAGCAGCTTTCGCTTCCAAATAATTCTGGCACTCTTTAGGCAAATCTTTCAAAAAGCAGCTTTCGCTTCCGAAGAATTGTCAGTATTACATACGTATCTATATTACTGACACTCTTTTAAGCAATTATTTCTGATAGTAAAGGTTCAGACCATACTGTCAAAACGCTTTTTTTTGACTTATAAGCTATTGATTCTTACAAAAAAATCAGTTTTCTCTTTCAAACAATTCTCTCAGACTGTAAACTCTTCAAATATTCCTTTAAAAATCAGTTTTCTGTTTTGCTTCTTTCAAAAACAGCTTTCAGTTTCAATTCACAGTAAACTGTTGTTAGTTTTCGAGCCACGGAACCAGCAGGACTTGGAAGTTTCGGGCCAAACTTTCGCAATAGGTGCCCAGTTATCTTGTTAATAAATCCTGAAAATCTGAGCCAAATTCATAGAGAAATGACTGACAACGAACCGTTCGAGTAAACTCTCCTTCCTGATGGAGTGTCTAAAGGCTAGCAGCTTTACAACGAGCGAGCCGAACGGCGCCGAGAGCACACGCTTTAAGATACAATTGCATCCTACACGCTTAACGAAAAGCTAATCTTATACCGGCTGCCTTGGCTGTCGGTAATAAGCATAAAAAATTGGCTTTTGTATACTGTAAGCGGACTTTTTGGCTTACCATCCCCTTAACTCCCCATCAGCCGCCGCTACCCCCTCAGGATTTGAAAATTTACCACCCCCTCATCAGCCGGAATGCTAGCCCGTCTGCACTCTGCACCCCCTCCATTTTTTCCGGTCCATGTATGGACATGAGCTAACATTAGCTAGCGTCGCGTCTTGGCCACGGGTAGTTTACGCTATCCCGTGTGTCACGGCGGCCCCGGCATCCGTGAGAGCGGTTGTTTGTGGGTTCGAAACCGGTCGAAGCGACTGGAAGTAGTCGACGTAACGCCCAACCCAGACCGTCGAAAGCCGGTGATGGTAGGTAGGTAAATAGGCACCGAACCAGCGCTGCCTAAGCACCTAATGGCAGCAAAGGGGACGGTTGTTTGTAGACAGGGCTACCCCATTGAAGGGCTCTGAAAAGAGCGAGGGGGTGTCCTAAGCTGTCCGAAAGGACAGTGTAACTCATAAACAACAAACAAACCCCGACCGAGGGGTATGTATGGCTTAGACTTAGGCTCAGGGCTTATATGTAGAAGATAATGCAGTAAGCTAGGTTGTGTGTTTATTTCGACGGAAAAAGAGTGACGGACAAAAAGGTTCAGGTGTACAAGGAGCGCATAGAGCAGGACGACTCTAAACAGACGGAGCACTTTGAGACCATCCAGAGCAGTAACTGGTGCAACATGCGGTTCAAGCCCCCGCCCCCCGATACCCCCGAGATAGGGTGGCGTGTCGAGTTCCGACCCACCGAAATACAACTGACCGACTTCGAGAACGCCGCCTACGTTTGTTTCGTGGTTCTGCTTACAAGGTACAGTTACCGTATTCACAGAGAAACTGTAGAATTAAGAGGTTTAGAGTGATAATATCGTTCCGACTCACATTCCTCATCCCCATTTCACTGGTCAACGAGAATATGAAGCGAGCGCAGAAGCGCAATGCAGTCTTAGAGCAGAAGTTTTACTGGCGCAAAGGACTGGTCACTTGTAAGACTCCGCCCGAGGGAGAAAGTCCCGGCACACCCCACTGTCCAGCCGAACCCTCCGAGGATGTGGTACAACTGACTGTTCACGAAATCATCAACGGTACCTGTTAATTTATCTCTACTGTACCAGTAGAGGCAATCCCAATACCCAAAGTGACACCTCGATACACCCAGTACAGTATACGTAATACCTGGTACAACAACCCAATACCCCAATGTAATGTGCAAAACATCCCAACTCAGTCAGTACCGCAGTACACCCGATACTTTGAAATACACCTAATAACATACATGTAACAGGGGGTCCATGGGTCTCACAGCCCGACTTATGCCAGACAGCTCGCCCCGATCGCCCCCCTCCCGAGACGTTTTTTCTCAAATCCCCCTCGGAAGAGTACTTCTTAATTCAAATCCTCCTCGGAGCAGCTGTATTAATTTGAGCCTAGCATTTTTTAATTTTTTTTAGCCGAAAATGCGATTTGTTTGCTATTTTTGAGCGTTTTAGTGACCAATCCCTCCCTAAAATTTGGGCTCATTCCCCCAACCCCCTCCTCTTCGGCCGATGACCTGTTACATGCCAATACCATTGGAGTATTGGACCGGCAGTTCAAAGGCACTAAGTTGGATTCCCCCAGCCACGTTATCTCAGCTCGCACATCTTTTTCACCTTTGCTTCGACCTGGTAAACAGCCCAATACAGTAGTATGTTCACACAAAGTACCATGTGAGAACTACTGTGTTAGGTTAGAAGTGAAAGAAAATATGTCACATGTTTGAAGGTAGTTTGCCCTACCGACAGGAACTCTTGTCAAATTTCCTTAGACTAGTGAGCTTGTAACGTTACAGTGGTTGAGCGTTTCAGGCAAAGATCAGGTGTTCCCCGGGCTGAATCGATTGATTCGACAGTACTTGGACAGTGCCGATGTGGACGTTGACACGCGCTGCACCATCTCACAGTATCTCAATTTCATACAGGTACCCTATATCGGCTGCCTTGTGTCATTTACAAACCTTTGTGATGAGATAAAGAACGTTAGTTAGAACTTGTATACGGTACAGTGGAAACGGAGAAAATGTGTCAGTATTCCACCAAGAATGGCAGAACAGTGTGGCTGGTTTCAGAAACGTGCCACTGGGGAGATTTCGACGCTGGCGCATTGGATTCGCGATTTTGTTAGGTCGCACCCTGAGTACAAGAAGGACTCGGTGGTTTCTGAGCCGATCTGCTACGATCTCGTCAAATCGGTCAGTTATTGGCAGCCTCACTTGCACTATAATATATTCTACTACCGGAGTTTTCCACTTAAGAGTCGGTCCACGAAAAAATCAAACATTGGTCTGTACAGCTGATTTTTCAAAATCACCACACAGATGTGAAACTTTCAGCAACTGAAGAACATGAAAAGAAATGAAAAAGTTTGCCATCCGATTTTCTCTAGCTGCACTTGAACCCAAGTTATGGACTCTCGAAAATCGGGATTTTGGAACTCTCCAGTGGCACCACCCTAACTTTGAACGGCTGCGGTTCACTAGTCTGTGGACCAAATTTTATCAGTTAGGGCTCGTTAGAAAGACCATTTCAAGTAGTTTCAACGCTTCTGTCAGATTTTCAAAAAATTGGTCTGATCTTGTGCAATTCGCCAAAAACTTTAACAGGCCATATCTTAAAATTGAACATGGTATCTCAAAAAGTGACTATCATATTCGGAATCTCCGTTCTTTTCTGCGTCGAACGGTATCAACCATATTTATATGGAATTGCAATCTGACAGTCAAACGATCAGTTGAAGGTAGGGTGGTCAGACACTTTCAAAAATCGAGTTTTTTGCGCTTTTCGGTCACCCACCAAACTTTGTCTAGCTGTCATTCACTATTCTGTTGGCCAATTATTACCAGTTATGGCTCATTCGAAAACGAATGTGACTTATTCTATGATGGTTTTGTTGCTGGTCAAAAATTTGTGAGGTATTATGTGCAATTTGTCCTGGACTTTGGTGAGTCGTATCTGAAAAGCGAATTATTTGCTAAAGCAGCTGGAAGCAGATTCGGAGTCCCCGTTCGTTTTTGCGTCTAACGGTAACATTTGTCAAAAATAGTTCCGATGGAATGACGAATGACAGCTGAACAAACGATTGGGGGCTGACGGAAAAGCTACAAAAACCTGGTTTTTGAAAATGTTTGACCATCCTACTTTCAACTGATCGTTTGACTATCGAAGTGCAAGTCCATATAAATGTGGTTGACACCATTAGACGCAGAAACGAACGGAGACTCTGAATCTGCTTTGGCCTACTTACGAAAATAATTCGCTTTTGAGATACGACTCACCAAAGTCCAGGACAAATTGCACATAATACCTCAAACATTTTTGACCAGCAACAAAACCATCATAGAATAAGTCACATTGGTTTTCGAATGAGCCACAACTGGTAATAATTGGCCAACAGAATAGTGAATGACAGCTAGACAAAGTTTGGTGGGTGACCGAAAAGCGCAAAAAAACTCGATTTTTGAAAGTGTCTGACCACCTTACCTTCAACTGATCGCTTGACTGTCAGTTTGCAATTCCATATGAAAATGGTTGGTACCGTTAGATGCACAAAAGAACGGAGATTCCGAATATGATAGTCACTTTTTAAGATACCATGGTCAAGTTTGAGATATGGCCTGTTAAAGTTTATGGCCGATTGCACCAGATCAATCCAATCTTTTGAAAAACGGGTAAGAGCACTTGAAACTACTTGAAATGGCCTTTCTAATGAGCCATAACTGATAACATTTGGTCAACAGAATAGTGAATGACAGCTAGACAAAGTTTGGTGGGTGACCGAAAAGCGCAAAAAACTCGATTTTTGAAAGTGTCTGACCACCCTACCTTCAACTGATCGTTTGACTGTCAGATTGCAATTCCATATAAATATGGTTGATACCGTTCGACGCAGAAAAGAGCGGAGATTCCGAATATGATAGTCACTTTTTGAGATACCATGTTCAATTTTAAGATATGGCCTGTTAAAGTTTTTTGCGAATTGCACAAGATCAGACCAATTTTTTGAAAATCTGACAGAAGCGTTGAAACTACTTGAAATGGTCTTTCTAATGAGCCATAACAGATAAAATTTGGTCCACAGACTAGTGAACCGCAGCCGTTCAAAGTTAGGGTGGTGTTACTGGAGAGCGCCAAAATCCCGATTTTCGAGGGTCCATAACTTGGGTTAAAATGCAGCTAGGAAAAATCGGATGGCAAACTTTTTCATTTCTTTTCAAGGTCTTCAATCGCTGAAAGTTTCACATCTGTGCGGTGATTTTGAAAAATGAGCTGTACAGAGAGACAGGGTTCGTGCGGGACCTGGAAAGTCAGGGAGTCATGGAAAAGTCAGGGAATTTAAAAAAAGTCAGGGAATCAGGGAAAAGTCAGGGAATTTGGTGTCTGGTCAGGGAAAAAATTGATAGCAGCAGAAACATCTCACCGCCAAATAGTCTTGTCATACCTTTACACAACACCCTTTTGAAAATCGGTCTTCTGATTTTATATACTACACCTTAAACCGGAAATTTTTCCCTCTGAATACCGTTTAAATGCGTTTTACAACGTCAATTTTTGAAAATGTTTTCACATTGTTTGCAGTTTCGTCACTCTGGTTGGTCAGGGAATTTTTAATTTGGTCATGGAAAAGTCAGGGAAAGGTCAGGGAATTCTGCTATCCAAAAGCCGCACGAACCCTGAGAGAGGTCTTCGCGTCAATGTTCGATTTTTTCGTGGACCGACTCTTAATATACCACCCCATTTAGTTTAGTATCCAATGGCATATTATTTGACGGCAATCTTTGTAAAAAATATAGATGTGTTTTATCAAAATTTTATCAAAATTTAGGTTAAAATCAAGGTAATTTTATCAAAATTTAGGTTAAAATCAAACTAATTACATCAAATATCAATAATTTGCTGGCTTTTACAGTTTAGAGTGCTATCATTATCTAGACTGAGCTCGCAACGCAACACAGATCACAGTACTCTACTCAGATTTTATTCGATGTCAGCTAAAAGCAGGTCAAACGTTTATTCCATTTAATATTACCGGGATATTAATTGGCGGCAAAGTTTTCAGTGGAAAATCAGATTTTCAAGACGTTTTAAGTGGAAAAAACAGTACTTGCGTCGCGTCTTGGCCATGGGTAGTTTACGCTATCCCGTGTGTCACGGCGGCCCCGGCACCCCTGGAAGCGGTGTGTTCGTGGGTTCGAAACCTGTCGAGACGATGGGAAGTAGTCGACACAAAGCCCAACCCAGGCCGTCGAAAGTCAGCAATGGACAGTAGATAAATGGGGACCAAACCTTAGCTGTCTTGCACACAGCGACAGCAAAAGGGGAGGGTTGTTGTTGTTAAGAAGGCTGCCGGACCTTGTGTCTCTTCCTGCTCTATAGCAGTTGGCTACTCCTAGTCCGAAAGGACAAAAAGTTACAACAACAACAACAAAGTACTTGGTAGTGGGACGGTGAACGGGGTCTGGCACCCGCCGGGGGTTGGGAGGGGATTGGGCACTAAAAACGCTCAACAATCGAAAAAATCGCAACTTTTCGGCTAAAAATCGTAAAAAAAAATCGCTAATTTGGGCTGAAATACAGGTAAAAAGTGCTGTTTTACAGGCTTTTTTGGCAATTTTTGTTTGAAATCTGCACAAAAATTTGCTAAAAAATTACTTGCACGTATGGTAACAGGTGATCCGCCGAAGAAGGCCGGAGTTTATCCCAAATTCTGCTGGCAGAGGTAGAGTACTGATAATAGCTAATAAGTAGAGTTGAAAGCCAGCTAACCTATCTAGGTTAGGTAGCTCGGTAAAGCGGCTGCAGTAGAGGTGGGTTTCAGATGGATGACATAGCGCAGGGCCGGAGTCACTGTGTGCAGCTGTTGGGAGAGTTTCGAACCAAGAGCAATCCCCAGATTCCGAACGCGGTGCGCAAGGCAGAAGAGACGATAGCTCTCAGTCACATTCTCCACAAACCCCCTAAACCTGTAAATCTGCCGCCAAAGTGAATGATGATGGTCGGTTTAGTTTGACCGTAGTCTTACTATTTTATTTTGGCTTTAGTCTTGGTGTACTGTACTGTGAGAGTCGATTTAAGCTGTGCATTTAAAGCTTACTCAGCTAGTGTGCCATATGTATGTAGCTACGAGGTAAAGACTTTTATTTATATAAATATATATAATACAGTATCGATAGAATAAAATTATACGAACGTATAGCGGTAAACCGTCGGGCTTATGTTTCTGCTGCACATCAGATTTAGCATTGGAAGACAGTGCCAATAAATTGAGTTCATATTGAATGAAGCCCTATTCATTATCAGATCATTCCTCCTTAAGTATAAATGGAAGCAAATTTTGTTCACCTCCAGCCAACACAAAGTTCTGACCATTTCTACCCGTCTTGCTTATGTTTCACCTTAGCCTGTTAGGCACTGCCCACTGTTTTTGGCGAACCTGAATTACCTGAAAACCTGATTTTAGAACCTGGACTTACTTGAAAATTTTTGTGAAGCCAACGTTTGTTGGTTTTGATATGAAGTCGGCGGTTACCGAGTGCTATAATCAGGCCTTGCGGCCCATTTAGCAACCTTCTTTCAGTTTACAAACAACATAAGCACTGATGACAATGAGAGCAGAAAAAATGAGCAACAACATTTTCTTTCACTTTTATCAGCTTTTTTATGTGGTTGGGTTTGGTTACATTTTAGGTCAGCATGTAGTGTAGGAATGATTATTGCCGGTCAAACTCGTAGGTGAATAAAGTTGTAAAAGGATGGCAAAACCCGATCGTCAGTAGATCATTGACAAGTTTGAACTCCTTATCAAAATCGCTGTCGTCGTCGTCGTCTTCACTACTATTCTCAGAATTGGATTCGTTATCACAACATTCATAATGAAAAGGTTTTAGCCGCATTCGCGGGTCGTTTGAAAAGTTTGCACGTAGCTGTTTTGCAGCAAGAACGTTTGGATCTGCAAAGAGAAAACGTCTTGGTTTGTTATGCGGCAGAGCGGGTAGCTTAAGTGCAGCTTCGATGAACGCTTCAATAGCTTCATAGCTGAAATTCTTCGAGAATGCGCAGCTAAATGACTGAAGGAAGTTGTTATTTCTGGCCACAGCCAGTACACTCATGTCTGTCACTTCTTCGTCAGTTATCATTAGCTTTTGCAATGGTCTGCTTTCGATCAAAGGCACGATGAGGTGGTCCAAATTGCAGTAAACTAGTTTTATTCCGGACTCTCTCAACTTGTACACATTAGGCAGAGTTTGCCAGAATCTCTCCCAGAAGGATTCGTCAAATTCTGAGGCCGAAAATGAAACTGCATACAAGTCTAAAGCGTGAAGGCGATTTGAGTGATCAGCTAGGTTAAGAAGCAGTGAATCGCAAAGGAACTCCATATCCTGAACTACAATTTTGTTGGTGGAAAGTTGGGAGAAGAGGCGAGAAATTGTCAAAGCCTTGGGAAATTGGCTCCTTTGCTTAATAATTTTCTCCACTACTTGATTGGAATCAATTGATTGATTGATAATCAATTGAATTAAATCAATTAAATTGATTGTTATCAGGCTCGTATGTCGTTACAGCCAGATCGTAAGTGTCACTGGTTTGCTTTCCGATTGAAATAGCCATACCACTGACATAGGTCAGTCGAGAGTTGCGTAGCTTTCGGCAAAAGTACCGGTTTACTGATTCATATCTGATGCGATCCTGCCATGAGAGAAAATTCAACATTCGATTTATAAATGTGAATGGAAGTTCTGAACTGAATGGATTGACCGGAATGTCACTGAAGCATGTCTGCTGATCTGGCGGTGAAAGTGGCAATTCCACTGGTCTTTCCGATGAAATTGAATAACAAATTATATTTTTCAAGATCAATGTCAAACAAATAAATATTAAATTTAATTTCCAAAAATAGCCGAAAAACTATATATACTAAATTTGATGCATATTTTCTTAGTTTTGCAAGGTCGCTTACTAGAGACCTGCACAGGCCGACTTTTTGGCGGCCCGGCCCGGCTCGGCCCCGGATTTTTAAATTTTTAGATGAGCCCGGCCCGGCCCGACAGTCTAAAATCTAGGCCCGGCCCGGCAAATTTGAATTTGACTTAAAATCGACTGCAAATGGTATCGTGACAACTTTTACTTGTATGTAGTGTTTTATTGATATCAAAATTCGACGATATTCGATATCGATATTTTCAGCTCAATATCGATCGATGTCGATATTTATAGTTATACAGGAAAATCTGAGAATTTGAAAGAGTAGACTGCTCTTGCTGCTTATCAGTCAAGCACTGATGCAATCAGCGATCCAATATCAATTAAGTAGAGAATGGCAGAAAGCTAGTGGCCCTTCTGGAGCCCTTCAATATAAAGGTTGAACCCTCAGGCCGATGCCCCACCCTCACCCTTTAGTGCGCTCATTTTGTTTGGCCAACTCAGGCCTAACTTTTATTAAAATATTAGCTTGGCAGGGCCTCTGCACAAAAAGTTATACACATTTTTCGAAAAAATATGGAGTGGCATTTTGCGGAAATTTCGCAGTTTTCGGCGAATATCTCGCTAACCAGCTATGATCTGAAAAGAGGAGTACCAGAAAATGAAAGCCATTGGAACAGCTACAAAGCCATATGCGAATCGGGATCATAGCTTAAGAATCGAATGAAGGGCGATCGTTTGAATTGAGACTGTCAGACACTTGAAAATGAGCCTGAAAATTGCTGTCGACTCAACTTTGAGGGGGTGTAGTGCATATACAACTTGCTAGCATGTCTAGCCTGTACGGACGAATATTTTAGTAAAGTCGCCAACAATGGTAAGCCCGGCCCGGCCCGGGAGTTCCAAATCTCAGGCCCGGCCCGGCTCTAACCTTCACTCGACCTGGCCCGGGCCGGGCCGGGCCGTGTCCGGGCCGACAAATGCAGGTCTCTATCGCTTACCGAGGTCTGACTAGTTTCAGGAACTGAGTATTAGTTATTTAATTTAAAAATTAATTTACTTGGGACCACGAACTTGCACACTGATGCGGTCACCCCTAAAATAGAAAATTACACAAGTGGAAAATATACACTTGGACAGCTACAGCATTCTTACATGTAGGTATGGTTCGTACAGATAGGACTGGGAGTAGCCAACTGATTGCCTTCACTTGAGAGGATGACTAAAACGCAAAGCTCATTTTGAATTGTGCCTTTGTATAGTATGAATCATCCACTTGCTTACATACTTTGCTGGATGCATTCACATAAGTTTGGGTGGACTTTTACTTTACCTACTGAAGAGAGCGAGCCACTGGGGACTCGCGAGGTTGAGAAAGGGATTGGATGAGCTCACGGAAACGGATCTGTTGCTGTTGTCGAAGCTGAATGTGTTCGTCTTGAAACTTGAGAAGCATGCGTAGGGTAAGCTGGGATTGCTCATACTGTTGTTGTTGTTGGTCTCGGAGAAGTTGTAGTATGGCTTGGAACAACATGGATGCAAGAACTGGAATCGGAATGGAACTGATGAACGAACTGGTTGGCTGGGTGGGCTCGGTAGGCTTGGTAGGTGGGCTGGGTGGGCTTGGTTGGTTGGGGAACGATGGAGTCGTACACAAGACATAAAATAGAACAGATTATGTTGATGCGGTAACAGCAACCGACTAAGAGCGAACCAGTAAAATATATATTTTAGGGAGTTAGAGAAAAGAACAACGAGGAGAGGTATTAGAACACAACCATACACAATACAAACAATAGTAGAGCAGAACTCTTCTGAACAACAACAGTACAATAATAATGCAGCATTGAAGTGCCTTCTTCTGTTTCGGTCATCAGAACCAAGTCATCTACATACATGGTCAAAATCGTGAAGGGCTCAAACTTATGATAAAATAGAAGCACCTTTGCAAAAACAAAGTTTATCATAATCAGTAGTCCTAAGCGTAAGGGGCTGTGCAAAAATGATGTCATCGGTTAGGGGGAGGGGGTTTGCAAATGATGACAACCGATGATAAGGGGGGAGGGGGTTCGGCCTATGATGACGTCACTTTTATTTCATAGAGTTAAGCGGCGTTTATACTCCTACTGCAGTAGCTACTGCAGTAGGTTGGCCGACTCCTTCAGTAGTCTTCGGTAGGAGTATAAACACCCACGCCCGCGCCGCCGCGCTACTGCAGTAGCTACTGCAGTAGGAAAAACTACTGCAGTAGTAAATAGAAAATTTTCTATTTCCTACTGCAGTAGTTCGCCGGAGAGGCGCATTTAGGTGCGGTTTTTTGCACTTTCAAAAGCATTTGAGGTATGAAGTGGGTTTCTGGGCACCGGCAGAACATTTTTTTGTTTTTAGTCCGATCAGCAGACATTTTTCAACAGAATACAGCAACTTTTCACTCCCGACGACAGTCGGTCCGTTATTTTTAGGCAAAACTTGAGTTCCACTCCAAGTTTAGTAATAAAATAAGACAGATAGGTGTTGTCAGATGTTGCAAAAGCTTCTGTCCGGTTGATTACGTCCGTATCTTCGTCGATCACTACCAAAACGGTCGAGCCTGCATACGTTTCTGGTGTTGAATGGTTGTTGACGGGTTCTGGGTGTGAACATGACGCTAAAAATGTTTTCTGCTGCCATCCTAGTGCCTTTCTGAGCTAAATCCATCATTTCCTCGTATAGCTCCCGTGGGAAAAATAGAATTATTTCTTTTTTTCTTCTTTTTTTCATTGGCTTTAGTTTTACACCGGGAGCCGGCGCGGCTGTTTTCTATTCTGCTCTGACTACTGCAGTAGTGTATGTGATTCAGGTTAAGGTTGGCGTATATTCGCCAGCCTGTAAAATAGAGGCAGAGACTGGCGAAAAACTACTGCAGTAGTGTGTCTTCAGTAGGAGTATAAACGCCGCTTTAGAGTCGATTTTGCTGAACCCGATAAAAGTCTGTTTAAAAAAATAAGCGAGCTGGCGGTTTTTTGTGAATAACTTTTTGGGAGGCCTCGGAGTGGCGTGAGCCTCATAACCAAAGTTGTAGAAAAGGTCGAGAAAGGTTCTGCGGTTAATGCTAATCTGCGCTACGTTCACTATGAACACTAATTTTCGCAACGTTAAACAAAGCTTTTTTCCTAATAGTGATGAAAATTTAAATCCCAACAGTTACAAGCAAGTTAATAGCAAGTTAATTAGAAAATAAATTAACTGGGAAACAGTACCTGGCAGTTCGGCAGCCAAACCTAGCTTAGCCTGTACAGCCTTTAGTTCAGGAAGTGTTGTTATTAGCTTCTTTAGAAAATCTAATTTAACACAAAGTTCTGACCATTTGCCTACCCGTCTTGCTTATGTTTCATCTTAGCCTGTTAGGCACTGCCCACTGTTTTTAGCGAACCTGAATTACCTGAAAACCGGGTCTTGAAACCTGGACTTACCTGAAACCGATTTTTTGTAGAAATCAACTTTTGTTGATTTTGATACTATGTCAGCGGTTACCGAAGTGCTATAATTAGGCATTGCGGCCCATTTCTCAACCTTCTTTCAGTTTACAAACAACGTTCCTGCCTATTCCCAATCCGACAGCATCCTACGACAAGGCGCACTCAGAACTTGTGCGTATTTGTGACTGGGAACGCGAAGTGCGTGAGCGACAGCGACGGGACCTAAATATTGTGATCAACGGGCTGGTCACCAGTCAGACGAACCCTCAGGACGTCTCTCAGTTGGTCAAGGACGTTTTCTCTGACCTAAGAATTGACTCTGCTACAATTTCCAACATCCGGACTGTAATTTCTAAGAATGGACAGAAGGTGGTTGTTGAGCTAAATGACTTGGCTGCAAAGAAGACCATTCTCTCCAGAAAGCGTGCGGTTTTGATGGCGAAGCCGCAGTATTCGAGGGTGTTCATTGGCACAGACTTGACTCCATGGCAAGCGAAGAAAGCGTTCGACTTGCGAACTGAATTGCGCGAAATGCGAGACAATGATCAATCTGATTTGTTTATCGATTACAGCACACTCACTATTAGGAGAGCTAAGACAAAAGCCTCCGTGTAACTTGTTGTTGTTTGTTTATTCTCTTTCTATCTTGGTAGTGATTTTCTAGTAGCCTTCATTGCAGATTGGTAGGTAGGGGTGTATGTAGTCAGTCGATTGGCCCAGCCCCCTTTACACCAGTAAACCTTCTTCTTCTTCAACGTAAGCACTGACAATGAGAGCAGAAAAGATGAGCAACAAGATTTTATATCTTTCAGTGTTACCAGCATTGTTATGTAGTTGGGTTTGGTTACATTTAGGTTAGGTCAGTATGTAATGTGGGAATGATTATGCCCGGTCAAATTCGCAGATGAATATAGCTGTAATAGGATGGCAAAACCCGATCATCAGTTGATCATTGACAAATTCAGAACTCTTTATCAAAATCGTCACTGTTGTTGTCTTCACTTTCAGTACTATTCTCAGAATTGGATTCGTCATCATATTCATAATCAAAACGATCTACTCACAATCGCCGGTCATTTGAAAAGTGAGCACGTAGCTGTTTTGAAACAAGAACGTTTGTAAATGCAAATACCAAGACTCGATCAATTCAGACACTGACTCATAAAAGCATGCGGGTTGATAAAACTTTAGAGGTCCTTATAACTAGCGACTGAGTTGCCGTAGCGCAAAAAGATCGTATTCTGAATCAGTGAAGCAAAGTGCATCTAGTAATTGGAATTTTATGCATCGCTACACATATATTTACAATGTGAAATGAATGCCAGGGCACCAGGAGAAGAGAAAATAAATCACTTACACATACACATTTACCATACACATACATTTACCATTTATACACATACACATTTACCATACACAAAAATACACATTGTTTTTTCAATGTGTCTACACATACACATTGAAAATTCAGATACACATTACCATACACAAACAGTACTCAAAATGTGTATTTTTGTGTATGTGTATTTGATCGGCAAAAATCGATAAAATTTCGAACAGAAACGTAAAATTTCGATGTTTTTGCTACAGTAATAAACAGTAGATATCCTCATAAAGCCTTCAAATGGCCTAAGTAACTCGATTTCAAAGCCATCCAAAGTTCCAAGCAGCAGACATTGAGAAATTCGATTTTCCTAGCATTTCTTACTGAAAATCTACCAAAAAAATTGCATTTTCAGTACAATACACATACACAAATATACACAAAAATACACATTGTTTTGCTGAATGTGTATACACAAATTACCATACACATTCGAAGGTAAATGTGTATACACATACACATACACAAACGGAAAATCCAAAAGCAAACAACAGTACCTATCACATTCTACGTCCAACGCTGTACTACCAGTCGCTCTAGCTTCAGGTGCGCCAGAACGTGCATGACCCTAAATGATACCGCAAATCTTTTTTGGAAACTCGCAACATGAATAACTCAAAAACGGGGCCGAGCCCAGAAAAAGTGAAAACACCAGTGTATAGCCAAGGACCAGCACTATATATCCCTAGGCAAAATCCTTAACTGGTGCAAAAAAGATTTTCTCGGCTTTTTGAAGTTTCACTTAATATTGATGCTATGTGGGCTTGAATCGATCAGCTCCAAACTTTGCAGAATAGTTGGCATGGTAAAGCGCAATCTAGGCTGAAAATGTGAGCCAGATCATTTCAAGTACACTATTACATGGGTTGAAAATGTCCAAAAGCACATTTTTGGCACAAGCGGTATCGGAGATAAAAAAAATACCGCAGTGGTGGTGTTTTCTACTAAAAACCTATCGATTGATCACAAAACGTATAGGTCAGAAAATTTAATGTTCCGCTATTCTGGGACCTAGCTAAGCTAGCCGGTTTTTTAAAAAATGTCTTAAATACTAATTTGTTGACAAACTGAAAAAGCTAAGCTTATTTTGGAGTCCTATGCTATTAGCTGTTTTTCAGGAACTGAGTATTAGTTATTTAATTTGAGAATTAATTTGCTCGGAACCACAATCTTACACACTGATGCAGTCACCCGTAAAATGGAAAACTACGCAAGTGGAAAATATACAGGGTGTGCCAAAAAACAACCCAGCAGATTTTTTGCTGTAGCAACCGCAAATCTCAACCGATTTGAATGAATCCTTTTTAAATGAAAGATAAATAAATTCATGAAAGATTGATGCAACGTTTATTAAGATAGCCTGCTCAGTTCCTGAGATATTTGTCCTCAAAGTCAAAACAGAGATTTTGGCAATGAACAAGAGTGATAGAGAACAACCCAGCAGATTTTTTACTTTTGCAACCATGAATCTCAACCGATTTGAATGAATCCTTTTTGAATGAAAGATTGATAAATTCTTCAAAGATTGGTGCAATTTTTATTGAGATTCACAGTTTAGTTCTTGAGATATTTGCCTTCTAAGTCGAAACAGGTTTTGGCAAAGAACAAGAGCGATTCCGTTGCATTTCGTAATAAAGCAGATTCTTAGTGCTAGGGCTAATGATACTTTAGTGTTGAAGTAAACGGAGTTTCTGTGTCACCAGTAAAGCCTCCAATAGCCCTTAGCAGTATCAGGAATCCGTTTTATTACGAAGTGCAGAATAATAAAAAAATCCCTCTTTGTTCACTGCCAAAATCACTGTTTTGATTTTGAGAGCAAATATCTCAGGAACTAAGCAGAGTACATTAATGAAAATTTCAGCAGTCCTTAAAGGATTTATTTATCTTTCATTTAAAAAAGGATTCATTCAAATCGGTTGAGATTTGCGGTTGCTACAGCCAAAAATCTGCTGGGTTGTTTTTTTGGCACACCCTGTATATTCGGACAGCAACAGTATTCTTACATATAGGTATGGTTCGGTTTGTACAGATAGGACTGGGAGTCTCAAACTGATTGCCTTCACTTCAGAGGATGACTAAATACGCAAAGAGTTCGTTTTGAATTGTTCCTTTGTGTGAATCGTCCAGCTGCTCTATTTTGCTTGACACATTCACATAAGTTTGTGCGGATTTTTAGCTACCTACGTACGTACTACACAAGATAGAAAATAACAGAATATGATAAAAATAGAAGCACCTTTGCAAAAACAAAGTTTATCACTAACAATAGTCATAAGCGTAACTTTATCGTGATTTATTATAATAAAGGCCGGTCACAATCTTTCCTAGTCTAGACTTACCTGATTAAGTGAGCTCCACTAAGAATGTGACCTTTGTTTTATAAGGTTACGTCTGCCTATAAAACAATCTATCGAGGCTGCCGGTTCAAAGTTGCTTTCACTTTTTTGGTCTGGTTGATACATGTAGTTGGTGGGAATGAAGGGTATTTCCCTCCAAGCACGATTTTCGGAGAAAATTCCCCCCGAGCCGGATTCTGGCGTGGTTTTTTGAAACCCTATTTTGGGTTTCTAAACCTGCAAACAGGGTTCCAAAAGTCCTGGTTAGAGTTTCTTTCAGAGATCCTGAACAGGTTTTTGGAACCACAATTAGGGTTTTGGAAGCAACAGGGTTTCTGGACGCCCAAAATAGGATTCCGGAACCCTAATTTGGGTTTCAAAATCTCTAAACAAGGCTCCAGAAATGCATTGTAACTGTGTTAACGTCGAATAAAGTGAGGATATTTGCACGTTGTAAAGCAAAATTGGCCTTTTTCGCACGTTTTAATACTAAAGTAAGGTGTTTTGCATGTGTTAAAGCAAAAACAGGGTTTTAAACGGAATTTTTGCACTTCAGACAGGATTTTTACCCGATTTTTCGTCCTCAAAACCCTGTTTTGAGCCCAAAAAATGTCGCTGAAACCCCCTTTGGGCATACCGTATAGTATAGTGCTGTTTATAGTACCCCCTATTTATAGTACCCCGGGTACTATAAATGGGGACAGATTTTTATTCTGAAATGAGCTGTTTTAAACACAAAGCGTGCGAAAAATACAGTATTTTTGGTGGTAAATGTTGTTTGTATGAAGAAAAACAGTAGATAATGCAATCATAGAGGTTCTGATGTATGTACATAACCTATTTTTTACATCGAATCAGTAATTTGAGCAAAGAACTTCACATACTAATGTTAGTTTCTTATAGAGCAGATTTCGTAGGTGCCATATATAGTACCCGGGTACTATAAACAGCACTATACGGTAGTGCTGAAACCCTATTTTGGATCAGAAAAATTACCCAGCAGGCGAAAACCCAGCTACATATATGGTTTGGTTTGGTAAGCAAAGTCAGTTCTCTGTACGTTTTGCAAAGAAATGCAGTCCCTCATCACCTGTTGCTGGCTGCTGTTGCTCTTCTGTTCTGTGGTTGATTGCAGAAGTGCTGTGCTAAGTTCGGTTGAAGAAACCAAACCTCTTACTAACTTTGCTGAGCACTGCGCAGGTACGTTGGTCTGAAATATAGACTACAACTTCGTATTTCTGTTTACTTCTAGAATCTGTGGACCACGACTGTCAGGTCTTCTGCAATAATGCTGGAGAAACCTATCAGCATTGCCTTAAGCTTCATGATTATGCATTCACCGGAGTTTCATGTCTCTGCAAAGGCAAAGGCGTCAAAGATGGCTCCATCGAGTGGCCATCGAGTGGCCTTGAGGAAAACATACTAGATTGTTACAGTAAGATCACCTTAACCTTATGTTTCCGATCCAATCCGATGTACGGGCGGGGGCCTATACAGCCTACGACCCGGCATAGTTGGTTTCTCAGACAGCTTGACATCGTAGATCTTAGCTTCTGACTAGCTTCTGACATGTTCAGCCTGAGGCCATACATGTAACTGGGGGTCTGGAGGTCTGCCCTACCCGACCAGGCCAGATCGGGACTCCCCCTCGAGATGCTTTTTTCGACCTCCGCCCTCCGATCTTTCTGGTAAGCAATTTTTTTGCAACTTTTTAGAATTTCAGACTCTAAAATTGCTAAAATCGCCTGTTTCATAGAACTGGCTAGCTGTATTCGAGTGTAAATTTCATAGTCTAAAATTGCGATTTTTGAGCGCTTCCTACAATGTACCCAGGATTTTGCAAAGGGCGTGTAAAATTTTTTTTTTGATGATTCGGCCAGGGCTTGAAAATGTTGCAAAATTAGCACTCAAAAACGCATTCCGGGCATAAAACAGAACAGACAGGGAACAGGTACTGTTGTTTGTGTACGCACATACACATTTACCATACACAAAAATACACATTGTTTTTTCAATGTGTATACACCAGGGGGGGGTCCGACCGGAACAAATCTCAAAATATGATGGGCGCCATCAAGCTCAGCGCACGTACCGACGGTGTGCCTTAACCGATCTGGTCGTGTTACCCACCGTTCGATAGGTCTTTGCGTTGGCTTTCAAATGAGCTAAGCAGCGCCGTCATGCAGCCATGTTTGCGCGCGAAATTCAAATTTTAGTGACTCGGCTCTATTAGTTGATTTTCTACCTAAACGGGAAACGTTGCCATTTTTGCAATTTTGATCGTAGGTCAATGCGCCAACCGTCAAACGACGTAGCGTGACGAGATCTACAGTTTCCATGCATCGCCATCGTTCTGCGCCTGCCGGCGCCAACACTAGATGTCTGAGAGTGAAGCAGTCGAATTTGGCCGTTTTTGCCAAATATTCCTGAGTAGTTTTCAGGCCATAGTTCACTTCGCGGTTGACAGATTTAGCTGGATCATGCACGAAAACACTACTAATTGAACGCAGAATGCTAATAACACAACCTGGGCGCTCGGCAATCCAAGCAATCCACTGTAGGACCTCCAGTATCAGCATTACCCGACTATCGGGAAAAAGTATGTCAGAAAGAAGATCGATTTTCTCGCTAACGAAAAACAAACTTGCATATCTGCTGAATACGATTTTTAGAGCACATCAAGACCTTTCATTTGGTGCATTACATGCCCTTGTAGCACATCGGCAATATGGTGTTCATTTTCGATTTTTCTTTTTTCTACGATTTGAGAGCTGGATTTTTGACAGTTTTTGGTCTGTTTCTTGCGCAAAAATGATCGCATTGAGTCCGTTCTGCTGTCAAATGAATCGCCACGGTCCGCTGCATCTTTTGATGGATAGCTTATTTGGATTGGTCCACGCCAGGGGGGTCCAACCAGAGCAAATCTCAAAATATTATGGGCGCCATCAAGCTCAGCGCATGTACCAACGGTGGGCCTTAACCGATCCGGGCGTGTTACCCACCGTTGGATAGGCCTTTGCGTTGGCTTTCAAATGAGCTATACAACGCCGTCATGCAACAATGTTTGCGCGCGAAATTCAAATTTTCGTGACTCTGCTCTATTATTTGATTTTCTACCTAAACGCGAAACGTTGCCATTTTTGCATTTTTGATCGTAGGTCAATGCGCCAACCGTCAAACGATGCAGCGTGACGAGATCTACAGTTTCCATGCATAGCCATCGTTCTACGCCTTCCGGCGCCAACACTAGATGTCTGAGAGTGAAGCAGTCGAATTTGGCCATTTTTGCCAAATATTCCTGAGTAGTTTTCAGGCCATAGTTCACTTCGCGGTTGACGGATTTAGCTGGTTCATGCACGAAAACACTCCTAATTGAACTCAGAATGCTAATAACACAACCTGGGCGCTCGGCAATCCAAGCAATCCACTGTAGGACCTCCAGTATCAGCATTACCCGACTATCGGGAAAAAGTATGTCAGAAAGAAGATCGATTTTCTTGCTAACGAAAAACAAATTTGCGTATCTGCTGAATACGATTTTTAAAGCACATCAAGACCTTTCATTTGGTGCATTACATGCCCTTGTAGCATATCGGCAATATGGTGTTCATTTTCGATTTTTCTTTTTTGTACGATTTGAGAGCTGGATTTTTGACAGTTTTTGGTCTGTTTCTTGCGCAAAAATGATCGCATTGAATCCGTTCTGCTGTCAAATGAATCGCCACGGTCCGCTGCATCTTTTGATGGATAGTTTATTTGGATTAGCCGACGCATTTTATAGTTATAGTGTAAAATCATCTGAAATTCATGACAAATCTGCCTTTTAAATCAAGTAAGTGCATCCAACTGGACTTATGGTAGTATATGATACTATAACTATAAAATGCGTGGACCAATCCAAATAAGCTATCCATCAAAAGACGCAGCGGACCGTGCCGATTCATTTGATAGCAGAACGGACTCGATGCGATCATGTTTGCTCAAGAAACAGATCAAAAACCGTCAAAAATCCAGCTCTCATATCGTACAAAAAAGAAAAATCGAAAATGAACACCATATTGCCGATATGCTACAAGGGCATGTAATGCACCAAATGAAAGGTCTTGATGTGCTCTAAAAATCGTATTCAGCAGATATCCACATTTGTTTTTCGTTAGCGAGAAAATCGATCTTCTTTCAGACATACTTTTTCCCGATAGTCAGGTAATGCTGATACTGGAGGTCCTACAGTGGATTGCTTGGATTGCCGAGCGCCCAGGTTGTGTTATTAGCATTCTGCGTTCAATTAGGAGTGTTTTCGTGCATGAACCAGCTAAATCTGTCGACCGCGAAGTGAACTATGGCCTGAAAACTACTCAGGAATATTTGGCAAAAATGGCCAAATTCGACTGCTTCACTCTCAGACATCTAGTGTTGGCGCCGGAAGGCGTACAACGATGGCGATGCATGGACACTGTAGATCTCGTCACGCTGCGTCGTTTGGCGGTTGGCGCATTGACCTACGATCAAAAATGCAAAAATGGCAACGTTTCCCGTTTAGGTAGAAAATCAAATAATAGAGCAGAGTCACGAAAATTTGAATTTCGCGCGCAAACATTGTTGCATGACGGGGTTGTATAGCTCATTTGAAAGCCAACGCAAAGGCCTATCCAACGGTGGGTAACACGCCCGGATCGGTTAAGGCCCACCATTGGTACATGCGCTGAGCTTGATGGCGCCCATAATATTTTGAGATTTGCTCTGGTTGTACCCCCCTGGCGTGGACCAATCCAAATAAGCTATCCATCAAAAGATGCAGCGGACCGTGGCGATTCATTTGACAGCAGAACGGACTCAATGCGATCATTTCTGCGCAAGAAACAGACCAAAAACTGTCAAAAATCCAGCTCTCAAATCGTACAAAAAAGAAAAATCGAAAATGAACACCATATTGCCGATATGCTACAAGGGCATGTAATGCACCAAATGAAAGGTCTTGATGTGCTCTAAAAATCGTATTCAGCAGATATGCAAGTTTGTTTTTCGTTAGCGAGAAAATCGATCTTCTTTCTGACATACTTTTTCCCGATAGTCGGGTAATGCTGATACTGGAGGTCCTACAGTGGATTGCTTGGATTGCCGAGCGCCCAGGTTGTGTTATTAGCATTCTGCGTTCAATTAGTAGTGTTTTCGTGCATGATCCAGCTAAATCTGTCAACCGCGAAGTGAACTATGGCCTGAAAACTACTCAGGAATATTTGGCAAAAACGGCCAAATTCGACTGCTTCACTCTCAGACATCTAGTGTTGGCGCCGGCAGGCGCAGAACGATGGCGATGCATGGAAACTGTAGATCTCGTCACGCTACGTCGTTTGACGGTTGGCGCATTGACCTACGATCAAAATTGCAAAAATGGCAACGTTTCCCGTTTAGGTAGAAAATCAAATAATAGAGCCGAGTCACTAAAATTTGAATTTCGCGCGCAAACATGGTTGCATGATGGCGCTGCTTAGCTCATTTGAAAGCCAACGCAAAGACCTATCGAACGGTGGGTAACACGACCAGATCGGTTAAGGCACACCGTCGGTACGTGCGCTGAGCTTGATGGCGCCCATCATATTTTTAGATTTGTTCCGGTCGGACCCCCCCCCTGGTATACACATACACATTGAAAATTCCGATACACATTACATTACCATACACAAACAGTACTCAAAATGTGTATTTTTGTATATGTGTATTTGATCGGCAAAAATCGATAAAATTTCGAGTCAAGAGCACAAACGCCACTCTCCCATATCGGCGGATGACCTGTTTGTTGCATGCACTATGCCTGACTGAGCTTGAGACGAACCTGATTATTCTTACATAGACTTGGCGGGGTGTGTGCTAAAAATACACAAAATGTGACCACTCTCTAATTTGATTCGCCCATGTTACCGTAGCCATTTTTCAGCTACGGCCAAAGATCAATGCACAACGTTCTGCCATCAAATTGGCAGCAAACATTGCCAGTTTTGCGGTTACAATGGAAAACTTACGTTGGGATGCTTTTGTGCGTATTTTAAACATTCGTGATGCACTGGAATGGAATGCATGTACGTAGCATCTTAGGTTTGCATTCACTATTCTAGTCAGCTGTTGTATAGGTGTGCAGAATGCATTCGTGTCTAATCAGTATCTATTGCGCAATAAACAAGTCCAAATTCTATTGATCTATGATTCTTTTTGACACACTGCAGACTTAGAGATTTTATTGTTTTTGCTTTTCCTTCCTTTTTCAAATTAGAGAACTCCAACTCTGCTGCAGGTACTGTACCTACTGCGTGTCAATTTAGCCTACGATAGTGTTCTCGCAACTTTACACCTGTCTGTCAGTTTTTTATTGATTTGGCTCAAATTTTCAGCGAAAATTAACATGACAACTGGCTACATTGTAGTACAAATGCAAGTTTGGTGCGAAAATTCCAACTGATTCTGTTTCTGGTTTTGTGACCCAAAAACAAAGAGTCTTTGTAGTCCACGGAAATTGTATTATTTTTTTCGTTTAAATCAAAGATATATGGTACTGGACTGGTAGTCGGTACCTAGGCTCAATGCCGTATCCAGGGGAGTGTAGGGCGGGTACACCCCCCTTTGCGGTGGAGGTAGGAAGAGAAAGTCTGTTAAAAATAAGAGAAACTAATGAATTATGTACTAAAACTGTCTATTTTATGCTCAGAATGCCTTTTAGATGCGTTTTTGAAGCCGATATTTTCAAAATTTTCAGACCACTTTAAAATACTAAAACTTAAAAGGCTATTGGTGGCCTGGAATGGCTACTGCTGAGAGCGAGGAGTTTGTGCTCACTGTAGTGCTTGCCTAAATTCCGCCAGGTCGCAGCAGTGTGGTGCACTTTTTATCTAGGTAACTAGGTATACCTAGTATTACCTAATATTTGGGAAAAGTACCTAGATTTACTTTACCTAGTCGTTGGTTACTCTATTTTACCTAGTTTTACTTTACCTAGTTTTAAATCCACATAACTAGGCACTTCTAGGTAAAACAAGTTTACCTAGTTTGATATTTTCAGTGTTACGTGGCTTTTTCAGTCAGCAAACCTTCAAATTTCCGGCTTTCCCACAATTACAGTGGCCCAGAGAATGAATTTCTGACTTATTTGATCAAAAAATACAAATATTTACTTTGAAATGTGTCGAATTTCGTAAATTTTAACTCCACTAACTTCATCATTGTTCTGTTGAACCACAAATAACATTTTGACTTGATTTCGAGCGTTTTAGGTTTACCTAGTATTACCTAGTTTTTCTGGGCTTTACCTAAAGTCCATGTCAAAAAAGAGCGGACTGGCGGTTTTTTGCGAATAACTCCTTATGGGTGCATCGGAGCGCTTTTTGCCTCATAACCAAAGTTGTAGAGTGGCTCGAGCTCGGTACTATGGTGCAACCTAATCTGCGCAACGCGCCATGGTAATGCTAATCTGCGCAACGCAAAAAAATCGGCTTTTCCTGTAGTTGGGATGAACGCGAGTTTTTCAGTGAATTATAATCTACAGACCTCGAGGATTTCAAAAATGTATTCATATTTCTTCTAGGTGGAACGGTTCCAGAGTTATACACCATCAAAGTTGGCCGAAAATGCTAAAAATGGCCATTTTTGGCGATTTTCAGATTTCTGGGGGGGGATTGGAATAACTCTGGACCAACTCAGCCGATCAGGCTGAAATTCATGTATATGGTGTAAAATTTAGTTTTACGTCGATTGAGACACACAAGAACCCTGAAAAATTGACCCTGATACCGTAATCCCGATTTTTTCGACTTTAGGTCATTTGATTTTTTCTCTGGTTGCATATAGTAGATTAAGCCCTCTACTGTGGTTAAAAATGTACTTTAACGTGTTTTGAATCGATTTCAGTCCATTCTGAAGCCATTCGGATACTGTAGTGTGTGGTCCTGGCACGAAAATAACTTTTTGTCAATTTACATTGTTCCTGCGGCAAAGAAATGACCTATAGAGTAGGCAGTAAAGTTTTTCATGGTCGGGGAATCGATTGCTGACATAACTATGATCACTGGAATACTGTATTTTTAGGTCGCAACACGAAAATTGTTGTTTTGCGTTTATGCATAAATGGTGCAAGGAAACGCTCTATAGAGTAGGGAATAAAGGTTTTCAGGGGTGGGGAACCTATTTCTGACATAACCGTCATTGCTGGGTTACTGTATTTTGTGGTCCCGACGAGAAAATTGTTATTTTTTGCTATTTGGGTGTTTCTGTTGCAAGGAAACGATGAATTGACAAGCACTAAAGGTTGTCGGCTTCAGCGAATTCATTCAGGGCATAGCGAATGTTACTGGATTACTGTATATTGTGGTCCTGGAACGAATGTACAAACTCATAAGTTTGATTACCTACTATATTTAGCTTTCTCCTGCAACAGGAACACCTAAATTGCAAAAAATAACAATTTTCTCGTCGGGACCACAAAATACAGTAACCCAGCAATGACGGTTATGTCAGAAATAGGTTCCCCACCGCTGAAAACCTTTATTCCCTACTCTATAGAGCGTTTCCTTGCACCAGGCATGCATAAACGCAAAATAACAATTTTCGTGTTGGGACCTCAAAATACAGTATTCCAGTGATTATAGTTATGTCAGCAATGGATTCCCCGACCTGAAAACGTTTACTGCCTACTCTATAGGTCATTTCTTTGCCGCAGGAACAATGCAAATTGACAAAAAGTTATTTTCGTGCCAGGACCACACACTACAGTATCCGAATGGCTTCAGAATGGACTGAAATCGATTCAAAACACGTTAAAGTACATTTTAACCACAGTAGAGGGCTTAAACTACTATATGCAACCAGAGAAAAAATCAAATGACCTAAAGTTGAAAAAATCGGGATTACGGTATCAGGGTCAATTTTTCGGGGTTCTTATGTGTCTCAATCCACGTAAAACTAAATTTTACACCTTATGTATGAATTTCAGCCTGATCGGCTGAGTTGGTCCAGAGTTATTCCAATCCCCCCCCCCCGAAATCTGAAAATCGCCAAAAATGGCCATTTTTAGCATTTTCGGCCAACTTTGATGGTGTATAACTCTGGAACCGTTCCACCTAGAAGAAATATGAATACATTTTTGAAATCCTCGAGGTCTGTAGATTATAATTCACTGAAAAACTCGCGTTCATCCCAACTACAGGAAAAGCCGATTTTTTTGCGTTGCGCAGATTAGCATTACCATGGCGCGTTGCGCAGATTAGGTTGCACCATAGTACCGAGCTCGACCCACTCTACAACTTTGGTTATGAGGCAAAAAGCGCTCCGATGCACCCATAAGGAGTTATTCGCAAAAAACCGCCAGTCCGCTCTTTTTTGACATGGACTTTAGTATTACTTTACCTAGTTTCTTAGCTGAGAACTTTACCTAGTATTACTTTACCTGGTTTTTTATGTGTCAACTTTACCTAGTACCTATTACTTTACCTAGTTTCAAAATTTCAAAATGCACCACACTGGGTCGCAGCACAAGGTGCCCACACATGGAGAACATCTGTTCACCCCAGACGAACCATGGGTGGAGTTGTCAATGGACATAACCGGTCCGTTTCAAGAGACAGCTCCGGCCCACAAAAGTATGTGCATCGTGGTGTTGCTGGACAACTCCTCCAAATACCCGGCGATTCTCTGCACCACTGATACGTCATCCAGGACGATCATTCGGTGGTTGAAGCAGGTGTTTGCTCGTTATGGCAACCCCTGTGCTAGAATTCTCACAGACCACAGTTTGTCAGCCTGGAGTTTGAGGAATTCCTACAAGAGAGGGTCATCTTCCACCAGAAAGCGCCAGTCTACACACCACAGCAGCTGAATTTTTAGTAAATTTACTAAATTGTAATATACAGTAGAAATCCACTAGTAAAATAAAAAAGCGGTACCTATGTAGGACTGAAAGTGCTACGACCAGACCAATTGCCCCAAAAAATTGGCGAATTTTGCGTGAAAAACGTTAGTCGACTTACTTGTACTTGTCACACTAGATCTGTCCAACTGTTGTTGACAGCAACTGAACCGAGGCCTTCTTCTTGCCACAGGTACTGTACACCCAAACACACTAATTTTTTTCACTTTTAAAGACGCTGCACTTTAGGAACTTATAGTGGATGTCAGTGCAGAACTTGGGTCACGTCCGGCTCTAAAAAATGCTGGCAGTACCATACGCACAAAATGGTGTGATTATTCAATTCTAATTTTAATTATTAATTAAATAGACATTAGTTTAGTATAGTGAACGTACCGACGCAAGTATATTTACTGAATCCGACCGAGCAGCTCAGCAGAAGCAGAAAGCAACCCGACAGCCACTGCATTCTCTCTGACACCTGCAGCCTTTGCTCACAAACTCCAAACCGCAGCAATTGTGAGCCCAACGCTTTTATACAGGTCGACCTTTGAGAACAATGGTTGAATGGACTCTTGTGCACCTGTCTAGACTAAACTAAAAGACTGTTGAATATGTCAAAAGTTGAACCTAACTTGTCTTGTCCTTTTAAAACCTTTAACAACAACCGTTAAAGGCTAACTTCACTTACTGCAGGCTATTGTGTTGCTGTAGCTTTCGACATTAAACTTTAAATGCGATCTATAAAACAGGTTCTTGCTCCAATCGTCTGAGCTACCTAACTAGCTTTTAGTCACATTCAAGGCTATCTGGCGGTCTATCTTCAACTATGCAGCCCCAACCTGGTGGACGCCCTATATTTCAAATTTGAACTTTGGCAAGCTGCAGCCTTTGCTCACAAACTCCAAACCGCCGCAATTGTAGCCCAACGCTTTTATAGACGTCGACCTTTGAGAACAATGGTTGAATGGACTCTTGTGCACCTGTCTAGACTAAACTGAAAGATTATGTGAAAACTTGAACTTAACTTGTCTTGTCCTTTTAGAACTTCAACAACAACCGTTAAAGGCTAACTCCTTACTGCAGGCTATTGTGTTGCTGTAGTTTTCGACGCTGAACTATAACTGCGATCTTTAAAACAGGTTCTTGCTCCGATCGTGTGAGTTACTTAATTAATGAATGCGACCTTCACAGTAAATTAACGGTGTTATGATAATAAGGCCGTTTTAGCCAAAACAAATTGGTTTTTAAATACACATTTTTCAGGTCCACAAGATAGGTATTGCAAGAGTTGTGCGACTATATTAAAAGCAAATCATGCGCATTTGTATTAACGAGGCACATACAAATGTTGGTATGCTTTTGTGCCGGAATTGCTTCGTAATACAACGTATGCATGTAGCATCATAGTAATAGGTTTTCATTGATTATTGTAGTCGGCTGTTCGGTGTTCCGTGTGAAATAGTGTCTAATCAAAATTTGTTGCGCAATAGACAAGTAGAAGGTCTACTTTACTTATGTATGATTCTTTTTGACACACAGCAAAGTCAGGGAATTGCAACTCAAGCTCCTGGTACTATACATTGTAGGCATACACAAGGGGGTCTGGCTGGAGGTCTGGCCCCCCATCCGACTTAGACCGGACTCCGATCGGGACCCCTCTCTCTAGACGATTTTTCGGCCCCTCCTGTTTTCTGATAAATTACTTTTTCAGCAGATTTTTACAATATTTTTAAAATTTCAGACACTAAAAGTGTTAAAATCGTCTGTAAAACAGCACTTTTTAGCTAGCTTTTAACTTTTGTTTGGGTCCAAATTAGCGATTTTTTACGGTTTTTAGTCGAAAATTGCAATTTTTTAGGTTTTTTATTGAGCAACCCTCTCCCCTAGAATTTGGCTCAGACCACCGGCCGGCGCAAAACCCAACGCCCTCCCCATAGTACGGCCTGATATTCTATATAGTTATAAAGTTCAAGAAATAGGTACTAAAATTTGCTTTCCAGAAAAATTGAGGGACTGTCTGAATAGAATATTCCGGTCTGCTGAGCTGAGGCTTCTGTCAAAGCGTAGGCTAATATACAAAACACCGTTAATTTGCTGTGAAGGTCGCAATCGGTCCTGTTAGTAAGGTTGTTGTTGTTATTAGCCCCGTGCAGCTATATCCCCGGGAAAGCAGCAGAGGCGATTGGATCGGTCCATAGATCCTGTACCGTCAGAAGCGTGGGTCTGGTCGCACAGTCAAATAGATGGCTGGTAGTGTGCCGTTCAAGGTTGCAGTCAGGACACAGCTCCGAAATATTCGGGTATAGGCGGTGCTGATAAGAGCGTAAACCCGCTGTATCCCGAGCGTGGCTGGGCCAGAGTAGTGCGCACCTTTCTGGACAAAGTGACTTCAGATGAGTTAATTTGTGGGGACTCAGTCAGCTGAACCGAATTTGGCCCGAGCCAGCCGTTAGCGAACTCCACAAAGTAACTGTGTCTTCAGTTGTTCTTGGAGAGAGGGCGCTCCAACCGACCCCAACTCAACCACATCGTGGTACTTGGGCCAACAAAGGGTGTCTTTCATAGAAAGCGGGCGTTGAGCTGATGGACGAATTCACAGAGAGGGTTGTCCGGGCAAGAAGCAGCTACCAAAAATTGGGCTAATAATAAATCAGAGTGCACTTTGACAGGGAGAATCTTAGTCTCCTGATGTAAATGAGCCATTGAGGTCATCAAATGACATCCAGTGATAGTGCGGAGGGCAGAATTTTGTAGTATCTGCAGCTTGCCAAAGTTCAAATTTGAAGTATAGGGCGTCCACCAGGTTGGGGCTGCATAGTTGAAGATAGACCGGCAGATAGCCTTGAATGTGACTAAAAGCTTGCTAGGTGCGTAGCTCACACGATTGGAGCAAGAACCTGTTTTATAGATCGCATTTAAAGTTTAATGTCGAAAAGTACAGCAACACAATAGCCTGCAGTAAGTAAAGTTAGCCTTTAACGGTTGTTGTTAAAGGTTTTAAAAGGACAAGACAAGTTAGGTTAAACTTTTCACATAATCTTTCAGATTAGTCTAGACAGGTGCACAAGAGTCCATTCAACCATTATTCTCAAAGGTCGACCTGTATAAAAGCGTTGGGCCACAATTGCTGCGGTTTGGAGTTTGTGAGCAAAGCTGCAGAGTGTCAGAGAGAGAATGCAGTGGCTGTCCAGTTGCTTTCTGCTCTTGCTGAGCTGCTCGGTCGGATTCAGTAATTATACTTGCGTCGGTACGTCGGTCGGACTAGATTAAACTATTTAATTAATAATTAAAATTAAAATTAAATAGTTACACCATTTTGTACGTATGGTACTGCCAGATTTTTCTCAGAGCTCGAGAAATCTGCGTGCCACAAGTTCTGCACTGACATCCACTATAACTTCGGAACCTGCCACGCCTTCAAATATGAGAAACTTAGTGTGTTAGCGTGTAGCTGTGGCGAGAAGGCCTTGGTTCAGTTGCAGCCAACAACAGTTGGGCGGGGCGAGTGTGACAGTAAGTCGACAAACGTTTTTCTCACAAAACTCGCGAAATTTTTTGGGGAATTGGTCTGGTCGTACCACTTCAGCCCTACACGTTGTAGCTTTTTGTCCTTTCGGACTATGAGTAGCCAACTGCTATAGAGCAGGAAGAGACACAAGGTCCGGCAGCCTCTATAACAACAACCCTCCCTTTTTGCTGTCAAAAGCTTTTTGCTCTCTTGTGAAGTGTGAAAGACAGCGCCGGTTTGGTCCCCAGTTATCTACTTGCCATTGCTGACTTTCGACGGCCTGGATGGGGCTTTGTGTCGACTACTTCCCATCGCATCAACAGGTTTCGAACCCACAAAACACGCCGCTTCCACAGGTTACTTACTTACTTACTTACTTACTTACTTACTTACTTACTTACTTACTTACTTACTTACTCACTTACTTACTTACTTACTTACTTGCGCACTTACGCGCTCGCGCACGCGCGCGCGCGCGCGCGCGCTTACTTACTTACTTACTTACTAACTTACTAACTTACTAACTTACTAACTTACTAACTTACTAACTTACTTACTAACTTACTTACTAACTTACTTACTAACTTACTTACTAACTTACTTACTTACTTACTTACTTACTTACTTACTTACTTACTTACTTACTTACTTACTTAATTACTTCTTTTCGCCTACTTGTTGGGAGCATTTATTAATACTAGTATATGTACTGTTGTTCTGTTATTTCAGAAATGCAAGAGGCAGAATGCATTGAACTCTGTCAGATAAACGAAGTCTACAAACGCCATATTTGCATTCGCACGAAACTTTTTGTCTTATGCGGTTGTTATGGTTATGGTTATGGACACTGATTGGCACTAGTTTCTCTGATGATTGAATATGTACGTAGTAACCAACTGCAGTATACATGTAACTCTGGCGGTCTGCCCGGCCGACTATAGCAAGAGGGTTTAGTAAATCGAACCGAATTCTTACTATTGACATACCTCGTGGGTGAGAGGGCTCAAATCGACTTCGGCAGAAAAATCGAAAATTGGATTCCAGTATGGGTCGTCTGGTTATAGTCGGCGGTGCTGGGGGATAGCAGACCTCCAGATGTGAGTCTCTCTATTGCACGGTTGACCTTTAATCAAGGAAACTGCCCCATACCAAACAAATACTGTAGTCTTCTGGATCGAGTCACTTAAGATCACTTACAAGCACTATAGATCGGGTTAGGCGAATGGAAAAACGCTAAAACAGCACAAAATACGTAGACCATCATGTAACTGGGGCACAGGCGGGGGTCAGCAGCCCCGACTCGATTTAGGCCAGTCCCCCGATTAGGCCCCCCCCCCCCCGATTTTTCCGACCCTTTCCGATTTTCTAGGAAGTAATTTTTTCAGCAATTTTTACGATTCTTTTAGAATTTTAGACATTAAAATTGCTAAAATCGCCAGTAAAACAGCACTTTCTAGCTGTATTTGAGCCCAAATTAGCGATTTGTTGTCCTAAATTGTGCTTTTTTGCGATTTTTAAGCGTTCTTTAGTACCCAACCTCCTCCCATAAAATTTGGGCTCAGCCACCCCTCCATCGGCGGATGGACCTTTTACGTGTATGACATAGACTAATAAATAGCGCTTGTACTGTAGATGCAGGTCGTTCTTCGCGCGCCGGTCAACGTTTGAGCGCAAAACGTCTCGATCGTGGCTATACATGTAACAGATCATCCGCCGAAGGGGGAGGTTGGGAAGTCTGGCGCCGGGCGGGGGTTCTGAGCCCAAATTTTGAGAGGGGGTCGGGCACTAAAGAAGAACGCTCAAAAATCGCAATTTTTCGGCTAAAAATCGTCAAAAATCGCAAATTTGGGCTGAAATACAGCTAAAAAGTGCTGTTTTACAGGCGATTTTGGCAATTTTTGTTTCTGAAATTGCAAAAAATCGCCAAAATTTGTAAAGAAAAATACTTGTCGGAAAATCGGAGGGGGTCGGAAAAATCGTCTCGGGGGGTATGCTCTCGGGTCTGGCCTAAGTCGGGTGGGGGCATGTTACATGTATGATCATGGTCACTCTTCTCTTATACTCCGTAACCAGTTCTGGCAGGCATGTCAAGGACAAGTGTGGGCAGACCAAAGAGGTGGCCGAAAAAGACTTTAGAAAAACAAGGTAATTGATAACCATGATTTGACGTGATGCAGAAGCAATGATCAGAGAAGTATTATGACAAGATGCTCATAAAAATTTCGTCTGGCCAGGCTTTTTTTAAGGCTGGGAAGAAAACCTGTAGTGTTGCACAGAAATTTAATGGTTTCATGTTTATATACCTTCCGATCCGATCCGATGTGCCTTACGGCCTGCGATCAGACTCGAGGTCCATTTCGCTTCCCCGTGATTCGTCATCTCGGACGTTTGCCCTTCTTTCACTGCCAAGCCACTCAAGCATGCTGTTGGGCGCCAGGTACTAAGAGAGTGCCTGGCGTGGTGACGTCATGGTGCTGACAGCTCCCAACGGCCGCCCGGCCAGTGGCGCTAAACCGGTATCAGCCTTATTGCTGGTCTCTCAGACAGCTCCTGACGTCGTTGATCTTCCCTCCAACGCGGCATGCTTTTTGGGGGAGCCGTTCATTTGGGCGTGCACGTTTGGGCGTGTCTCGTTTGGGCGTGCACAGTTGGGCGTGTCTCGTTTGGGCGTGGACTCGTTTGGGCGTGGACTCGTTTGGGCGTCTGTCAAAATTTTTTTATGTTATATAATGTAGGGAACTATGTAGGTTTCAAAGCAGTCCTGCAGCCTACCTTGTTTGTGGCCAATCTACCAAAAACAAACCAATTATACATAGAGAAGAGGTCAGAGAAACAATGCTGACTCCCATAATTTTTCTGCTCTCCGCCCGTAGGCAAAGTATGCGGCAGCATAATTACACAATTAAGACAGACTCTGTCCCTACGGTAGACGGTCAAAAGGGCCCAAGCGCGATTAGGGCCCAATGTCAAAAGGGCCCACGGTGCGTCAAAAGGGCCCAAGCTGCGAAAAGGGCCCAGCGCCAAAAGGTCCCTTAGTGCGTCAAAAGGGCCCGCCTTTGCCCCTTTATGTTTATAAGCGTGAGGGCCGGTTGCCCAACTTCTTGCTGGGTAGCGAATAAATAACTTAAAAGCTTTATAGTTTACTATTTTAACAGTGATGTACACAACGTACAATTCATAGACGAATACGACTCAATATTAATGATTTCCTATTAGATGAGAGATTCAGTCCAAAATCGGGAAAATCTGCTCTCTGGTGAGCAATGCTTTTTGTGCGGCAGCATTAGCGATTAGTTCGTTGATGCTGTTCTTGACTTGCCGAATGCTCGTTTCAACTCGAATATCTTGAGGTCTTCGCTGCCGTGGTGCCACCGTCTCAGCTGCTAAACCGCGGGCTCGGACTGCGTACGCGTTATTCAACTGTGCTGCTTCAAGCAGAAACTCGGCAAGATCGGGATGTTGATGCGGAAATCGTGCACGAAGAGAGTTATGGAAGCCCTCGGCGTGATCGGTAGTGCGCGGGCTATCGTTATCTAAATGATTCCAGACTTCAACCCAACCTGGCTTCAGCCACCACTAAAATAAACTCAGTACTCACTAGGTACGTACAGTACATATAAACAGTGTATGTACCTGATAGTACACTGCGAATCGGTCCAGCGCGGTGTCTGTCTCAACGTTGCCTGTTTGAGGAACTTGACTTATAACATCTTGTGCCACGAGAGGGACTAACCACACAGGCATAACACAGAGTGAAAGAAGCCTACGCCCACGTTGCCTCTTTTCCGAATGAATTGGTAGACAAAGCCGGGTTGATTCTGACTATTATAGTTCAAGATTGGGTGAACACCCTGCTGGCTTCGAACGCACATTCCTTCAAACTCTCCATAATTCATTTTGGTTTGCACACAAGCAGGAAGACAATAAGACAGCCGAGATAAAAGACTATGTGCTTGCTCGCTGTTAGTTTGACCTGACCTGACCTGACCTGACGATTAGCATGCCTCGCTCGGGCCATTTTAACCAGTTGGGCCCTTTTGACGCACTGTGGGCCCTTTTGACGTTGGGCCCTAATCACGCTTGGGCCCTTTTGACGCGGGCCCTTTTGTCGTTTGGGCCCTTATGACACCCAATCGTCCCTACCCACCTTACCAGTAGAGTAGCATCAGTCTGAGCGTTGAACGCTACAGTTTACTCCGCTGTAAAGGACGTAATCTATTCGTATTTTGTGCATGTTGTACAATAATAATTCCGCCGAAAATTTGAGCATTTCGCCAGGCAACTACGCATGGAGACCTGACTGTCCCCCTCTGAGCTGCGGACCATGCACATGTATGTTCATTACACCATATAGAGCTTTAGTACTTAGGCTTAGTTTCTGTTAGGTTGTGAAAGAGGTCAATGCCCATACGCACGCACCTGATGCAGCTAAGGTCGAGGCAGCTCGCGGACGCACCGAATTGAAGCGCTTAGCCGAAGCGACCCGAGATGGCACGTGCCAAGTGATAGTAGCGGTGCACGCCGGGCTGAGTTTGTCAGCCAAACAAAACAGCAAACACTGTTGTAGATTTCTACAGAGAGAGAAACACAATTGATTATTTACGTGCCATTGCTCACAACCCTACGTATTGATAATTTCGTCTTGTCATGGTTTTGCCGTGTCATCGACTGTGCTGTTCTATTATTATTATTATTATACCTTGTCTGTTTAGTGGTTTTGTATTGTCATTATCGTTAATGCCATCTTTCCGTGCCGTGTATATCTGGAGCAAATGAGAATAAACTTTTTGAGATTTCTTTCATTTTTTACTAAAAATTTTCGACAGACGCCCAAACGAGACACGCCCAAACAAGTCCACGCCCAAATGAAACCACGCCCAACTGTGCACGCCCAAACGAGACACGCCCAAACGTGCACGCCCAAATGAACCCAACCCGCTTTTTGGAGCGGCTTTCGGTGCAACGGCAGATCCAGTTGGTTCCCATTTTACCTACTCACTGTAACCAGTTTTCGGTGGCCTGGGTGGAGCGTTGTGCCGACGACCAACTCTTTGCAGCAAGAAACTTGCCGCGCCGAGAGGATGAACCACTACAACCGCTAGGGATGCAGGGGCCGCCGTGATTCAGAGGCAGCGAGCTACCCATACCCACTGAGCCAACGACGCGGCTTTATATACCTTTTTTCAAACTGAAAATGTCAGAAAAGAAAGTACTACCCCCATAAAAGATCAGTCTGATCTGCATCTTTCACTATCAGTGGACACACATCTACGGTTCAGCAAAGTTGCAAGCAGCGCAAAATTCTACAATTTTGATAATATCAGGGGACTCAAACCTGAACCTGTCTAGGTTTTTTAACAGATGGACTTGAACCTGAAATTTCGATGTTGGACTTGACTTGAACCTGAACCTATTTTTTAACCCCGGACTTTCCAACAGTAGTTGGGTACTAAAAAACGCTCAAAACTAGCTATCTTGGGCTGAAAATCGCCAAAAATTGATAATTTGGGCTCAAATAAGCTAACAATTACAGTCGATCTTAGTTAGGTTTTCATTGACTGTTGTGGTCGGCTCTTCGGTGTTCCGTGTGAAATCGTGTCTAATCAAAATTATTGCGCAATAGACAAGTCGAAATTCTACTTTATGTATGTATGACTCTTTTTGACACACAGCAAAGTCAGGGAATTGCAACTCAAGCACAATACATTGTAGGCATGTGTACATAAGGGGGTCTGGCTGGAGGTCTGGCCCCCATCTGACTTAGACCAGAGACCCCGATCGGGACCCCCAGACGATTTTTCGGCCCCCCTACTTTTTTCTGATAAATTACTTTTTCAGCAAATTTTTACAATAAATTTAGAATTTCAGACACTAGAAGTGTTAAAATCGTCTGTAAAACAGCACTTTTTGGCTGTTTGAGTTTGAATTAGCGATTTTTTTCGATTTTTAGTCGAAAATTGCGATTTTTTAGGTTTTTATATTGAACAAACAACCCTCTCGCCTAGAATTTGGCTCAGACCACCGACCGGCGCAAGACCCCAACGCCTGCCCCATCGGCCAATAGTATGGCCTGATATTATATAAAATTATAAAGTACAAAAAATACGTATTAAAATTTGCTTTCCAGAAGGACTGTCTGAATAGAATATTCCGGTCTGCTGAGCTGAGGGTTATGTCAAAACGTAGACTAATAAAACATGCTGTATGTACGAACATAACATATAGGTGTTTGTTTGAATGCATACTGTCATACATTGATGCATTGAAATGATTTAACAGACAATTTGTTTTGGCTAAAACGGTCTTATTACCATAACACCGCTAATTGACTGTGAAGGTCGCATTCTTTCTGTCGCATTAATTACGTAGGTAGCTCACACTATCGGAGCAAGAACCTGTTGTTTTAACATGCATTTTGCGGGAAAGTCAACTTAGAATGTTCAAGCAACCTTTTTTCGCGGATTCGGCTGGTATCCAAATATGTTAAAATAGATGTCAAACGAACACCAACGGTGCATGTTCGAACACCAGCGACCCCCTAGAACCGGAGCTGTACCCCCCAAAGTTGGGTCGGTAGCCCCTTTTCGGCCATTTTCTCAACATTTACTCAAACGATCACCATTCACTCGTTTCTCAAAAGTCAGAATAGGCGTCCACATGGTTGGATAGCCCTGACAGTTGCCTTTCAGACGCTGCACACAGCGCTTCCGGAACGTACCCGGTTAGTGAGATATTCTCCGAAAACTACGAAATTTAGCGAAATTCCGACTCGATTAATCGCTGTAACTTCTGCCATATATGCGGGGTCAAGCTGATTTTTGCTAAAAAGATAAAACGCAAAATGCCAAACAAAATTAACCTATTTCGGAGGCAAATTTTTGGGGTCAGGGGGGTGTTTTGCAATTTGAAGCCAGTCAAAAAATATTTTTTTGCTCAGAATAAAAAACAAACACACCATTCTGGTGCAGTTTTACCCGCTGATTACGAATATGAACTCGGTTTGGCTGGATTCATTTTGATTCGGGAGAAATTTGCATCCAAATCTTTGAGTGGCTGTATTTCTAAAGTAGCACTGCTCGTTAGCATGAGCAAGAATCATGCTAGAAAGCAGTTTTTCTTATGTAGTTTTTGATGCTGATTCTGAATATAATCATATTTTTTATCTACGTTGAGCAGTTCTGAAGATATAGGCATTTTTGAGAATTTGCGAAAAAAACCGTTGCAGTTGGTATGCAATGGTGGTTTGAAATGTTACTCAATTCTGCCATATGCTAGATACGGAGCCATGGAATTAGCATCACCTAATGCAGTTTTTGCCGCTGATTATGAAAATTACCTCTATTTTTCAATCGGACGGCTTCTGAGTGAGTTACTTAGGCCTGGTGCCCTGTCAACCACATTATAAGAAATTTATCAAACAGGTGCGTGAAATAGTAACTGTTATATGCAGTTTTCTTCGCTGATTCAGAATATGACCTTATTTTTGCGCTACAATGACCTTGCCACGAGTTATAGACCTCTAAAGTTACTTCAATATCCATGCTTTCAGGAGTGGTAATCTGGAAATAGATAGTCTGTGCTTTGGCACTTGTGAAGCGAATTATCTATCAAAAATAGTGTATCCGACCTACATTTGTATTTTGAACCGCTGGTTTCAAAAATGACCTTACTTCTGCTCTACAAACCTTTCATTTTAAGGTTCTGTCATATTCTTGTGAAAGAAGTGCAGAAAGTTGTATCTTAAAATCAATAGCTTGTAGAGCAGAAATAAGGTCATTTTTGAAAGAAAACTGCATATAACAGTTACTATTTCACGCACCTGTTTGATAAATTTCTTATAATGTGGTTGACAGGGCACCAGGCCTAAGTAACTCACTCAGAAGCCGTCCGATTGAAAAATAGAGGTAATTATCATAGTCAGCGGCAAAAACTGCATTAGGTGATGCTAATTCCATGGCTCCGTGGGGGAATGGGGGGGTATTCCCCCAGGCCCGATTTTCGGAGAAAATTCCCCCCCCAGCCGGATTCTGGGGGGGGGGATTTTTTGAAACCCTATTTTGGGTTTGTAAACCTGCAAACAGGGTTCCAGAAGCCCTGATTAGGGTTTCAGAAACCCAACTTGGGTTCCGGAGCCCTAGTTTGGGTTTCAAAAACCCTAGATAGGGTTCCGGAACCCTGTTTTGGGTTTCAAAAACCTTAAATAGGGTTCCGAAACCCTGTTTTGGGTTACTGAAATCCTAAATAGGGTTCCGGAACCATAATTTGGATTACTGAAACCCTAATTTGGGTTTCTGAAACCCTAAATAGGGTTCCGGAACCCTAGTTTGGGTTACTGAAACCCTAATTTCGGTTACTGAAACCCGAAATAGGGTTCCGGAACCCTATTTTGGGTTACTGAAACCCTAAATAGGGTTCCAGAACCCTAATTTGGGTTCCTGAAACCCTAATTTGGGTTACTGAAACCCTAAATTGGGTTTCAGAACCCTAATTTGGGTTTCTGGAGGGCCGAAATAGGGTTCCGGAACCCTAATTTGGGTTACTGAAACCCTAAATAGGGTTCTAGAACCCTAATTTGGGTTTCTGGAGGCCCAAAATAGGGTTCCGGAATACTGTTGCTAAGTAAATTATAATTATAATTTTAATTATATTTTTTAGAAATTTACTAATACAAGTAAATTATTTGGTAAGTAAATTATAATTAAATTAAATTTCTACGAAAACAGGTAAAGTTAATTATAATTATAATTCGCAAATTTACTTAATTTACTTAAAATATACTTAATTTACTTACACAAGCCTACCTACTGCTGAACCTTTTTTGGCAGAATGCAATTGTTGCATGAGTGTACTTTCGGTATCTATTCCCTGCAATGGCAAGTCATGGATGGATGGATTGGATGGATTGACCGACCGGGCGGGGCCGTCGTAACCCCTGCGTTAGGCCACACTGCGGGCCCATTACGCACACCCATATCATCCTGCCCTTCCTTCGCTGCCTTTGCTACTACCCGCCACACATGCTCGGTGTCAGTCTGGTCGGGTCTCAGTGGTAGCTGTCCCCGTTCCATATGTCCCAACACATGCGTGCTTGCTATTGTAGCTTTCGGGTGCAACGGCAGCCCCAGTCGGTTCCCATTTACCTACTCGCTGTCACCAGCTTTCGGTAGCCTGGTGGGCTTTGAGACAGAGGTTCTAATTCTGACCAACTATCATTATTACTGTTGACAGACATCGGCTATGATTTCGACTGAGAGGTGGCAAATTTTCAAATTCTAAGGGGCTGGCTTGGCTGGAGGGTGTAGCGGCGGCTGATAGGGGGTTGAGAGGATGATAAGCTAAAAAGTCCGATTTTTCGCTAGAATTAAGGTTTTTTGGCTAAATTTTCGTTTAAATAGGTTGAAATAAGCTAGTCTGAGCTCATTCACACTTAACCTAGTCAAACTTCCAAAATACCCTGAAGGCGGTAGCGGTAGCCTGAGGGGCAGTAGGTCAGAGCCTGAGGCGGGTAAATCCCCTCGCCCTCAACTCCCTTTGTCCATGTCTGTTGTTGACTTAACCTGCGATACCCTCGCTTGGTTTTCATTCTGATAACTGTTATACTGTAGCATTCTTGCTTAGTTGGAAGCAAAGCTGAAGGTGTTTGCCGCCAAAATCAGGCCTATTATAAATATACTTAATGTACTTAATTAAATTAAATGTGGTAAGTAAATTATAATTAAATTAAATTTGTCTCAGATATGGTAAGTAAATTTTAATTTAATTATATTTCTTTGGGCATGTGGTAAGTAAATTATAATTTAATTATATTTAAAATAAATTTACTTAGCAACAGTATTCCGGAACTCTAATTTGGGTTTAAAAATCTCTAAAGAAGGTTCCAGAAATGCATTTTAACTGTATTAGGTCGAATAAAATGGTTTTTTTGCACGTTTTAAAGCAAAATTAGTTTTTTGCACATTTTTAATTAAAAATAACGTTTTTTCCACGTTTTACAGCAAAAATAGGCTTTTAAACGGAATTTTTGCACTTCAGACTGGATTTTTACCCAATTTTTAGTCCTCAAAACCCTGTTTTGAGCCCAAAAATAGGTCGCTGAAACCCACTTTTGGACACCAAAAAAAGGTCGCTGAAACCCCCTTTGGGCATAGCCCTGAAACCCCATTTTGGATCAGAAAAATTCCCCCCAGCCGAAAACCCAGCTACATGTATGATTGAGTAACATTTCAAATCACCATTGCATACCAACTGCAACGGTTTTGTTCGCAAATTCTCAAAATGCCCATATCTTCAGAACTGCTCAACATAGATAAAAAATATGATTATCTTCAGAATCAGCATCAAAAACTACATAAGAAAAACTGCTTTCTAGCATGATTCTTGCTCATGCTAACGAGCAGTGCTACTTTAGAAATACAGCCACTCAAAGATTTGGATGCAAATTTCTCCCGAATCAAAATGAATCCAGCCAAACCGAGTTCATATTCGTAATCAGCGGGTAAAACTGCACCAGAATTGTGTGTTTGTTTTTTATTCTGAGGAAAAAAATATTTTTTGACTGGCTTCAAATTGCAAAACACCGCCCTGACCCCAAAAATTTGCCTCCGAATTAGGTTAATTTTATTTGGCATTTTGTGTTTTATCTTTTTAGCAAAAATCAGCTAGACCCCGCATATATGGCAGAAGTTACAGCGATTTTTCGGAAAAAATCGAGTCGTAATTTCGCTAAATTTCGTAGTTTTCGGAGAATATCTCGCTAACCGGGTACGTTCCGGAAGCGCTGTGTGCAGCGTCTGAAAGGCAACTGTCAGGGCTATCCAACCATGTGCACGCCTATTCTGACTCTTGAGAAACGAGTGAATGGTGATCGTTTGAGTAAATGTCGAGAAAATGGCCGAAAATGGGCTACCGACCCAGCTTTGGGGGGTACAGCTCCGGTTCTAGGGGGTCGCTGGTGTTCGAACATGCACCTTTGGTGTTCGTTTGACATATATTTTAACATATTTGGCTACCAGCCGGATCCGCGAAAAACAGTTGCTTAAACACCTTCCCTTATAGCTAAGTTGACTTTCTCGCAAAATGCATGTTAAAGATCGCAGTCATAGTTTAGCGTCGAAAAGTACAGCAACACAATGGCCTGCAATAAGTGAAGTTAGCCTTTAACGGTTGTTGTAAAGGTTTTAAAAGGACAAGACAAGGTTAAACTTTTCACATAATCTTTCAGATTAGTCTAGACAGGTGCACAAGAGTCCATTCAACCATTGTTCTCAAAGGTCGACGTGTATAAAAGCGTTGGGCTCACAGTTGCTGCGGTTTGGAGTTTGTGAGCAAAACTGCAGGGTGTCAGAGAGAATGCAGTGGCTGTCGGGTTGCTTTCTGCTCTTGCTGAGCTGCTCGGTTGGATTCAGTAATTATACTTGCGTCGGTAGGTTCACTATACAATACTATTTAATTAATAATTAAAATTAAATAATTGCACCATTTTTACGTATGGCACTGCCAGATTTTTTCAGAGCCGGAAAAATCTGCGTGTCCCAAGTTTTGCACTGACATCCACTATAGCTTCCGCAGTTGCAGCGTCGTTAAAAGGAAAAAATTTACTTTGCTTGACTGCGGCTGTGACAAGAAGAAGGCCTCGGTTCAGTTGCAGTCAACAACAGTTGGGGTGTGGTGTGACAGTAAGTCGACAAACGTTTTTCTCGCAAAATTCGCGAGATTTTTTATTGATTTGATATGAAGTTCTCCAGAAATTCAGAGACAAAGATGTGTAAAATTCGACTGAGAAAAGTGCGCTCAAAATTTTTTCCAAGTCTGTCGCCTCAACTACTATTAGTTGTGCACTTCCACCTGTCCACCGTACGGTTGGACGCATATATGCATAAGCAATATCATATGCATGCAGAATTCCAATATGCAATAGTCATATACAAATTCCTCCACGCCACGCCCAAGTGGCAAGAGAAATAAGTCAAATATACAAATTGACCCTGATATCAAAATTTTGCATATTTTTTGCAATTAGCACAATTGTTCAAACTAAGGTGACACAATGAATATCTCAAAACAGCCAAACAGACTAGATTTCTGTGTTTATAGGATAGTCACCACGTTTTTGCTAATTTTTCATCAAATAAAATCCCTTGAGGCAGTTTATATTGTAAATCTGTACTTTACAGAGATCTCGGGGCGGCCTAAGTCGGGTGGGAGGTAAACCCCCTGTTACATGTATGATTTATACATACTTGTATACGTACTGTTCTGTTATTTCAGAAATGCAACAGGCAGAATGCGTTAAGCTCTGTCAGATAAACAAAGTCTATAAAGGCCATATTTGCACTCACATGATACCTAGACCTACTGTCTACTGCACTTGTTTGGGATCCGGCTGATTGGCACTACTGTTGCTAAGTAAATTTATTTGAAATATAATTTAATTATAATTTACTTACCAAACAATTTATTTGTATTAGTAAATAACTAAAAAATATAATTAAAAGTGTACTTGAAATTTACTTAAGGCAAAATTCACTTTTAATATAATTTTAAAATTATAATTTACTTACCGAATAATTTACTTGTATTATAGTCCTTGCCAAAAAAGAGTGGATTAGCGGTTTTTTGCGAATAACTCCTTATGGGTGCATCGGAGCGCTTTTTGTCTCATTAAACCAAAGTTGTAGAGTGGCTCGGGCTCGGTACTCTGGTGCAACCTAATCTGCGCAACGCGCCATGGTAGTGCTAATCTGCGCAACGGAAAAAATCAGCTTTTCCTGTAGTTGGGATGAACGCGAGTTTTTCAGTGAATTATAATCTAAAGACCTCGGGGATTTCAAAAATGTATTCATATTTCTTCTAGGTGGAACGGTTCCAGAGTTATACACCATCAAAGTTGGCCGAAAATGCTAAAAATGGCCATTTTTGGCGATTTTTAGATTTGTATGTATGTATGTTTATTTCTTGTAATAGGTAGAGAACAACAAATCAATACCATATAAGGAAGGCAAAATACCTATTACAAAGGACCCTATTTACCCCCAGCCGGAGGAATTTACAATAGGGCCCTTATGAAAAAAATCTACACAGCTCTAGCGCCGCTAAAAATCAAACCAACTATTACTGCCGGTCGCTCTTAAAACCACTCAAAAAACATTAGATCAGCAGTTTGGCTACGTTATCTGCACGTTCACTAGACAAAACAACATACCCAATTACATGACGTATCTGGTATGGCTAAACAGAACAGCAATTAAAGGCATCAATAGATGATTTGTATGGAGCCCAGAAAATTATAAACTTCAGCTTAGCGATTGCATTCTTTGCACTTCGTTTTGCATTTCGACTCTCCGCGACAACTTACTGACAGACCGGCGACCCAAGAAAAACATTAGCGCTTCACACACAACAATAATAACAATAACGGTAAGCTCTCCAGCACTGATGGATTGCTCAAACCCCGAGCTAACAGTATGCCTGGCTAAATCCGACTGCTCTTGATGACACTCCGAAAACCAAGCATAATTGAACGGCTTCTTTTGAATTTGCTGTCGCAGTGAGACCACATCTGAGCACGAACACGTGGTAGATGGTTTCAACTTGACTTCGCAACGTGACAGGACGCCTTCTGCGTACTTCTTGTAGTCGTTGCCAATTTTCTCAATGTTCTTGACTTCTTCAAAAATGTCCTTGATCGTCACTGGGTAGCCATGCATTGAAGGTAACAGCAGTAACATGGTAACAGGGAAAAGCATGGCACACCACTGATAACGAAACAGAAGGAACATTTTCAATTAGATCGAATACATTGAACAGAGACGGTTTTCATTCAGCAACAGAGATGTAACGAACGGTTGGCTAATCTCACAGTTTAAGAGTCAGTCTCTGAACTGATCGAGTTTTGGCCCTTTGCCTTATTCAGACCCAAAATTGAAACTTTGGCCTAGAGAGCTGTAAGTTGGTACACTAATACATATCGATGGGTTATGTAACCACCGCAAAGGATTTCCCGATTCGACGCTCCACGCTCGAGATACAGCCGTCTGAAAATCGGCTCGCTTAACTATGGGGCAAAAATTTCGAACTTGAATTTCTTTCCTGCTAAAAACAGTTGGGACCTAGAATTTGGGGATTTTTCGTAACTTTTAGAGTACTTTAAGAATTTTTGGTCGGTTTTCGATTTTGACGAAAAAATTTTTTTTCGACCCCCCTTCCCGCCCCCCTAGCTCGTCTGGAACCCCCCCTATATGGGTTTTTTTATTTCAGATTATTGTAGCGCCATTTGTTGGCTACAGATCGGTACCAAGCACGATAGCCCGCGACCCGGGGTTTTGGAGTAAATTGACTTCAAATGGCTGAAATAGCATTTTTTTTCCAGTTTTACTATGGGACAAAATTTCGAACTTGAATTTCTTTCCTGCTAAAAACAGTTGGGACCTAGAATTTGGGGATTCTACGTAATTTTAAGAGTACTTTAAGAATTTTTGGTCGGTTTTCGATTTTGACGAAAAAAATTTTTTTCGACCCCCTTCCCGCCCCCCTAGCTCGTCTGGAACCCCCCTATATGGGTTTTTTTATTTCAGATTATTGTAGCGCCATTTGTTGGCTACAGATCGGTGCCAAGCACGATAGCCCGCGACCCGGGGTTTTGGAGTAAATTGACTTCAAATGGCTGAAATAGCATTTTTTTCCAGTTTTACTATGGGACAAAATTTCGAACTTGAATTTCTTTCCTGCTAAAAACAGTTGGGACCTAGAATTTGGGGATTTTACGTAATTTTAAGAGTACTTTAAGAATTTTTGGTCGGTTTTCGATTTTGACGAAAAAAAATTTTTTCGACCCCCTTCCCGCCCCCTAGCTCGTCTGGAACCCCCCTATATGGGTTTTTTTATTTCAGAATATTGTAGCGCCATTTGTTGGCTACAGATCGGTGCTAAGCACGATAGCCCACGGCCCGGGGTTTTGGACTAAATTGACTTCAAATGGCTGAAAATCGCATTTTTTTCCAGTTTTACTATGGGACAAAATTTCGAACTTGAATTTCTTTCCTGCTAAAAACAGTTGGGACCTAGAATTTGGGGATTTTACGTAAATTTAAGAGTACTTTAAGAATTTTTTGGTCGGTTTTCGATTTTGACGAAAAAAATTTTTTTCGACCCCCTTCCCGCCCCCCCTAGCTCGTCTGGAACCCCCTATATGGGTTTTTTATTTCAGATTATTGTAGCGCCATTTGTTGGCTACAGATCGGTGCCAAGCACGATAGCCCGCGACCCGGGGTTTTGGAGTAAATTGACTTCAAATGGCTGAAATCGCATTTTTTTCCAGGTTTACTATGGGACAAAATTTCGAACTTGAATTTCTTTCCTGCTAAAAACAGTTGGGACCTAGAATTTGGGGATTTTACGTAACTTTTAGAGTACTTTAAGAATTTTTGGTCGGTTTTCGATTATGACGAAAAAATATTTTTTCGACCCCTTCCCTTCTAGCTCGTCTGGAGCCCCCTATGTGGGTAATTTTATTTCAGATTATTGTAGCGTCATTTGTTGCCAGCTACAGATTGGTGCCAAGCACGATAGCCCACGGCCCGGGGTTTTAAATTGATTTTCAAATGGCTGAAAATCGCAAATTTTGTCCCATAGTAAAACTGGAAAAATCTGATTTTCAGCCATTTGAAGTCAATTTACTCCAAAACCCCGGGTCGCGGGCTATCGTGCTTGGCACCAATCTGTAGCTAACAAATGGCGCTACAATAATCTGAAATAAAAAACCCACATAGCGGGGTTCCAGACGAGCTAGGGGGGCGGGAAGGGGGTCGAAAAAAATTTTTTTTCCTCAAAATCGAAAACCGACCCAAAATTCTTAAAGTACTCTAAAAGTTACGTAAAACCCCCAAATTCTAGGTCCCAACTGTTATTAGAAGGAAAGAAATTCAAGTTCGAAATTTTGTTCCACAGTAAAACTGGAAAAAAATGCGATTTTCAGCCATTTGAAGACCATTTCATCCACACCACGGGCCGTGGGCTATCGTTCTTGTCACCTATCTGTATCCAACAAATGGCGCAACAATAATATTCAATAATAAAACCCATATTGTGGGGGTACCCGACGAGCTTGGGGGGCGGGAAGGGGGTCGAAAAAAATTTTTTTCGTCAAAATCGAAAACCGACCAAAAATTCTTAAAGTACTCTAAAAGTTACGTAAAATCTCCAAATTCTAGGTCCCAACTGGTTTTAGCAGGAAAGAAATTCAAGTTCGAAATTTTTGTCCCATAGTTAAGCGAGCCGATTTTCAGACGGCTGTATCTCGAGCGTGGAGCGTCGAATCGGGAAATCCTTTGCGGTGGTTACATAACCTATCGATATGTATTAGTGTACCAACTTACAGCTCTCTAGACCAAAGTTTCAATTTTGGGTCTGAATACTAAAACTCGATTGGTCCAGAGACTGACTCTTAAGAAGCGGCCCGACCGACCGCCAAGCGAGGCGGCGCACTAATCCCCTGATTTCTGGGGGGGATTGGAATAACTCTGGACCAACTCAGCCGATCAGGCTGGAATTCACATATATGGTGTAAAATTTAGTTTTACGTCCATTGAGACACATAAGAACCCTGAAAAATTGACCCTGATACCGTAATCCCGATTTTTTCAACTATAGGTCATTTGATTCTTTTTTCTGCTGGTATGTAGAAGCTTAACCCTTCCACTGTATTTTAAAATGTACTTTACAGTGTTTTGAATCGATTTCAGTCCATTCTGAAGCCATTCGGATACTGTAGATTGTGGTCCTGGCACGAATACAGCATTTTGTCAGTTTACGTGGTTTCTGCTTTAAGGAAATGCTGGATGGAGTAGGAACTAAGGGTTTTCGCGGTCAAGGAACCCATTTCTGACATCGCCGTAATCACTGGGTTACTGTATCTTGAGGTCCCGACACGAAAATTGTTATTTTGTGTTTATGCATGCCTGGTGCAAGGAAACGCTTGAAAGAGAAGGCAATAAAGGTTTTCAGGGGTGGGGAATCTATTTCTGACATAACCATCATTGCTGGGTTACTGTATTTTGTGGTCCCGACGAGTAAATTGTTATTTTTTGCTATTTCGGTGTTCATGTTGCAAGAAAACGATGAATTCACAAGCACGAAAGGTTTTCGGCATCAGCGAATTCATTCAGGGCATAGCGAATGTTACTGGATTACTGTATATTGTGGTCCTGGAACGAATGTACATACTCATAAGTTTGATTACCTACTTTATCCAGCTTTCCCCTGCAACAAGAACACCCAAACAGCAAAAAATAACAATTTTCTCGTCAGGACCTCAAAATACAGTAACCCAGCAATGGTGGTTATGTCAGAAATAGATTCCCCACCCCTGAAAACCTTTATTGCCTTCTCTTCCAAGCGTTTGCTTGCACCAGGCATGCATAAACGCAAAATAACAATTTTCGTGTCGGGACCTCAAGATACAGTAACCTAGTGATTACGGCGATGTCAGAAATGGGTTCCTTGACCACGAAAACCCTTAGTTCCTACTCCATCCAGCATTTCCTTAAAGCAGAAACCATGTAAACTGACAAAATGCAGTATTCGTGCCAGGATCACAATCTACAGTATCCGAATGGCTTCAGAATGGACTGAGATCGATTCGAAACACTGTAAAGTACATTTTTAACTATAGTGGAGGGGTTAAGCTTCTACATACCAGCAGAAAAAAATCAAATGACCTAAAGTTGAAAAAATCGGGATTACGGTATCAGGGTAAATGTTTCAGGGTTCTTATGTGTCTCAATCGACGTAAAACTAAATTTTACACCATATATGTGAATTTCAGCCTGATCGGCTGAGTTGGTTCAGAGTTATTCCAATCCCCCCAGAAATCTGAAAATCGCCAAAAATGGCCATTTTTAGCATTTTCGGCCCATTTTGATTGTGTATAACTCTGGAACCGTTTTACCTAGAAGAAATATGAATACATTTTTGAAATCCCCGAGGTCTTTAGATTATAATTCACTGAAAAACTCGCGTTCATCCCAACTACAGGAAAAGCTGATTTTTTTCCGTTGCGCAGATTAGCATTACCATGGCGCGTTGCGCAGATTAGGTTGCACCAGAGTACCGAGCTCGAGCCACTCTACAACTTTGGTTATGAGGCAAAAAGCGCTCTGATGCACCCATAAGGAGTTATTCGCAAAAAACCGCCAATCCGCTCTTTTTTGGCAACGACTATAGTAAATTTCTAAAAGATATAATTAAAATTATAATTATAATTTACTTAGCAACAGTAATTGGCACTAGTTTCTCTGATTATTATTGAATATGTACGTAGTAACCAACCACAGTATACATGTAACTCTTGGCGGTCTGTCCATCGGACTATCGCAAATTTGCATATCGCTGGGATTTGGTAAATTGAACCGAATTCTTACTATTGACAGACCTCGTGGGTGGGCTAATCGACTTGGTCAGAAAAACCGGAAATGGGATTCCGGTACGGATGGTCTGGTTATAGTCGGTGGTGCTGGGGCATGGCAGACCTCCAGATTTGTGTCTCTCTATTGCACGGTTGACGTTTAATCAAGGCATCTGCCCCTTACCAAACAAATACAGTAGTCTTCTTCATCGAATCACAAAAGATCACATCTCACATATACGAGCACTAAAGATCGGGTTAGGCGAATGAAAAAACGCTAAAACAACACAAAATACATAGGCCATACATGTAACTAGCTGGGGGAGAGGCGGGGGTCTGCCCTGACCCGATTTAGGCCAGTCCCCCGATGGGGACCCCCGCCCCCGATTCTTCCTACCCTTTCCGATTTTCTGGGAAATAATTTTTCAGCAATTTTTTACGATTCTATTAGAATTTTAGACATTAAAATTGCTAAAATCGCCAGTAAAACAGCACTTTCTAGCTGTATTTGAGGCCAAATTAATGATTTTTAACCCGAAATTACGGTTTTTTTCTTACTGCAGTTTGCATTTTTGTTTTATCGTACCAAATTTGGTCTTTTCTGTTGTTTTTTCTAACAGTTTTGAGTCAGTATGGCCTATTATACATAGCAAAAGTCAATTTTTAACAGAAAAATGACATAAATTAGCTTTTTTAGCTTGATTTATGCTTCTTTCCGACCCTTAGGAAAAAACGGTTTTTTCGGAAAAACGAAAAAACACCGGAAATAAACACAGCTCACATCCCTGTTACCTACCATCATAACACCGTTAATTTGCTGTGAAGGTCGCATTCGGTCGCGTTAGTTAGGTTGTTGTTGTTAATAGTGTAACGTCCCCAGCTCGAATGGCCTGCAATTGGGCAGGACTGTTGTTTGGGCTCCGGCGTTGGTTTGCGGCTGAACTGTCAGACTGATGGATCTAGCTCCGCCCACCTCCGTCACAGACGCCTGTCGGATATCGATTGGGCCGCTGCTGCGATGCCTCTGTACCCTGCTGTGTGTTGTAGCGCTGGGTTCCTGTAGGCTCTGGCCGACCAGCGTTGTTGTGTTGTTTGGTAGCTGTCTAGTGCGGTCGCCTAATCTGTCTACGGGCCGTGTGTTGTGTTGCGTCCGATACTTACTGAAGACGCATAAAAGTCTGACCCGGTCTTGGTTCTGGCACAAGCGCATAAAACTGCTGCAAATCGTCTCTCTGGTAGTGTGCGGTTCAAGGTTGGAGTCAGGAGGACACAGCTCCTAAATATCCGGGTATAGGCAGGGCAGATAGATGGTAGTGCGCACCTTTCTTGGCAGAGTGACTTCAGATGTGTTAATTAGTGGGGGCTCAGTCAGCAGAACCGAATTTGGCCCAAGGCAGCCATTAGCGAACTCCACAAAGTAACTGTGGATGTTCTTCAGTTGTTTGTTTGTTTGTTTTATGAGTTCCACTGTCCTGTTCTAGGAGAGTGGGCGTTCCAACCGACCCCAGCTTAACCACATCGTGGTACTTGGTCCAAAGACTGTCTTTCATAGAACGCGGGCGTTGAGCTGATGGACCAGTTCACAGAGAGGGTTCTCCGGGCAAGAAGCAGCTACCAAAAATTGGGCTAATAATAAATCAGAGTGCACTTTGACAGGGAGAATCTTAGTCTCCTGATGCAAATGAGCCATCGAGGTCATCAAATGACATCCAGTAATAGTGCGGAGGGCAGAATATTGTAGTATCTGCAGCTTGCCAAAGTTCGAATTTGAAATATAGGGCGTCCACCAGGTTGGGGCTGCATAGTTCAAGATAGGCCGGCAGATAGCCTTGAATGCGACTAAAAGCTTGTTAGGTAGCTCACACGATTGGAGCAAGAAACTGTTTTAAAGATCGCAGTTAGTTTAGCGTCGAAAACTACAGCAACACAATAGCCTGCAGTAAGTGAAGTTAACCTTTAACGGTTGTTGTTAAAGGTTTTAAAAGGACAAGACAAGTTAAGTTCAACTTTTCACATAATCTTTCAGTTTAGTCTAGACAGGTGCACAAGAGTCCATTCAACCATTGTTCTCAAAGGTCGACGTCTATAAAAGCGTTGGGCTCACAATTTGCTGCGGTTTGGAGTTTGTGATCAGAGCTGCAGGGTGTCAGAGAGAATGCAGTGGCTGTCGGGTTGCTTTCTGCTCTTGCTGAGCTGCTCGGTCGGATTCGGTAATCTGAATTATACTTGCGTCGGTACGTTCACTAATGTCTAATTAATTAATAATTAAGATTAATATTTGAAAACTTTGTGCGTATGGTAGATTTTTTTCAGAGCCAGAGAAATCTGCGTGCCCCAAGTTCTGCACTGACATCCATTATAAGTTCCTAAAGTGCGACACCGTTCAAACTAAAAATATTAGAGTGTTTAAGTGTAGCTGTGGCAAGAAGCCGATTCAGTTGCAGTCGACAACAATTTGGCAGTGTTCCAGTAAGTCGGCTAACGTTTTTTACACAAAATTCGCCAATTTTTTGGAGATTTGGTCTGGTCGTAGCACTGCGGCCCTACCGTTTTTTTATTTTACTAGTGGTTTTCTACTGTATATTACAATTTAGCAAATTTACTACAAATTCAGCTCTTCAATTCAATTTTAATTTTTGTTATGCTAACAAGCAGCTCAGATTTTTGTTTTTACTAACAGTTTTACTACTATTTTACTACGATTTGCTAATCACTAATCAAAAAGGGTGGAATTTTGCATGAATGATGTTTGTTTGTTTTTGTTCAGCGCGTTCTCTAAAAAATGCATTTATACATACTTGTACTGTACGTACGTACGTACTGTTCTGTTCTGTTATTTCAGAAATGCAAGAGGCAGAATGCGTTCAGCTCTGTCAGATAAACAAAGTCTACAAGCGCCATGCATGCAATAGTATATATTCATTTGTCTTGTGCTTTTGTTACGGACGACCCTGATTAGCACTGGTTTCTCTGATGACTGAATATGTAGTAACCACGTAACAGATGAGTCTCTGGAGGTCTGCCCCCCGCCGACTAGAGCCTGACCCCGCTGGGGTTTTGTAAACTGAACCGAATTTTTACTATTCACGCTCACAGACCTCACAGACCTCGTAGGTGGATGGGGTCTAATCGGCTTCGGCAGAAAAATTGTCTCAGAATCGGATTGCAGTAGGGTGGTCTGGTTAAAGTCAGTGGTGCTGGTGGGTGCTGACCCTCCAGATGTGTGTCTACACGGTTGACCGTAAATCAAGGCGAGTTTTAGTTCAGCTGCAAACAAATACAGTAGTCTTGATCGAATCACACAAGATCACATACGAGCGCTAAAGATCGGTTTAGGCGAATGGAAAACCGCTAAAACAGCACAAAACACATAGACCATACATGTAAAAGGGGAACCGGCGGGGAGCTTGCACCGATATAGGCCAGTCCCCCGATCGGGACCCCGCCCCGATTTTTCCGACCCTCTCCGATTTTTCAGCAAATTTTTTACATTTATTTTAGAATTTTAGAAATTACAATTGCTAAAATCGGCAGTAAACCGGCACTTTCTAGCTGTATTTGAGCCAAAATTATAGATTTTTAACCCGAAATTGCGTTTTTTTTTGCGATTGTTAAGCGTTCCTTTAGTATCCAACCCAACCATAAAATAAAAATTTGGGCTCAGCTCCCCATCGGCGGATGACCTTTTACGTGTGTGACATAGACTAATAAATAGCGTTTGTACTGTAGATGCAGTTCGTTCTTCCGCGCTGGTCAACGGTTTTGAATTGAAAATTAATTTATTCATGAACAGTACGGTGAAAGCTGCTATTGCAGGATAGGCCCTTTGACTAGAAACGCACTTGAGCCACGTTACAGATTTTACAAGAAAACCATGAGAATGCCAAGTAAAACAACAAAGTCGGTAAACTCAACAGATCGTGGAAATGACGAAACTCCAAAAGAGACAAGGAACATGTCTTTCCAACAAAACATTCCAAACTGCACCTATGCTGTGCAAGGAAGAGGCAGAATGACTGAGGTGGTTTGAGCGTAAAACGTCTAGATCATGGCATACAGTGAGGTCAGATAACAAGCTTAGGAAGGGATTGGGGGTCTGAGCCAAATTCTGGGGAGGGGTTGGGTAACTGTTGGCAAGTCCGATTGAACCTGGATCTATTAATGCGGTTTTTTAACCTGAAATTCGTGGACTTCAACCTGAACTGGGTATTTTATTTGAGCCGGACTTGAACCTGCCCCGTTTTATTGGACTTACTTTAATAGGTTCAAATTTTAGTGAATTTTTGGCAGAAAAATTGTTAAATTTTCGGCTGGATTCACAGAAACTTAGAGTGTCTCTGAACCGATCGAGGTCTGATACTGGGCTTATTCAGACCCCAAAAATGAAACTTTGGCGTAGAGGGCTCAAAGTTGGATGACTAAAACATGGATGGGATTATATAACCACCGCAAAGGGATAACCCGATTTCAATCTCACGCTCGAGATACGGCCTTCTGAAAATCGGTCGCAACTATGGGACCAAAATTTCAAAATGAATTTCTAGCGCACTAATCAGTTTTGTAATTGCAAAAATTGGGGGTTAGGGTAACTTTTAGAGTACTTTCAGAATAAACGGTCAATTCATTTTCAATGAAAAAAATTTTTCGACCCTTTGGAGCCCTCAGCTCATCTGGAATCCCACCCCCACACCGTTTTTTCTTTCAGAATGTTGTAGCGCTATCAACTTCCTACAGTTTGGTATAAGCCACGTTGGCTGACCCGTGGAAAGAAAGTGGTGAAATATGGATCAAATTTGAAAAATCCTCAAATTTTTAGTTTTTATTGTCTGCACCAAAATTTCCTACTGGAGTTTCCTAGCGCACTAATCAGTGTTGGGACTTGAAAATTGGAGGTTTAGGGTAACTTTTAGAATGCTTTCAAATCAACGGTCGAATTCCATTTTCAACGAAAAAAAATTTTTCACGACACCTTTACAGGAGCACCTAGACTCGTCTGGAATCCCTACACCGGTTTTATTTCAGAAATTGCAGAGCTATCCAATTCCCTACAGTTTGGTATGAGCCACGTTAAAGCTGACCAGTGGAAGAAAGTGGTGAAATATGGCTTCAAATTTAGAAAAACTACAGTACCAAAACTAAAAATTTGTGGATTTTCAAATTTGAGCCATATTTCACCACTTCCTCACGGGTCAACCAATGTGAGCTCGCCGTTTCAAACTGTGAAATTGATAGCTGCAATATTCTGAAATAAAAAACCGGTCCAGACGAGCTAGGGGGGAAAAGTTGAGAAAATTTTTTTTTCGTTGAAAATTCGGCCGTTATTCCTGCCTAACCCCCAATTTTTGGTCCCAACACTGTTAGTACTCCAGCAGAAAATTTTGGTGGGACACCCCAAAACTTAACAATTTGAGGTTTTTTAACCATATTTCCACCACTTTCTTCCGCGAGGTCAGCCAACAACTTATACCAAAACTGTGAAATTGATAAGCGCTACAATATTTTGAGAAACAAAAACGGAAATTGTAGAAAGTTTTGGACTGAAAATTGGGAAACCGAGGAGATCGAAAAATTTTTCATTGAAAATGGAATTCTATTCTGAAATTGCTCACAAAAACCTAAACCCCCAATTTTAAGTCCCAACACTGATTAGTGCGCTAAAATATTTTTGATTTTGAAATTTTGGTCCCATAGTTAAGCGGACCGGAAATTTTGTCTCGGAAACGTGGAAATTCGGGATATCCCAACATTAGTTATATAACCTCCATACGTATTAGTCATCAACTTTGAGCCCTTCACTGTAGAACATTTTTTGGGGTCTGAAAATCTTGAAACTTTCGATTGGCCCAGAGACTGACTCTTAATGGTTTAATGTACAGTTGGTAGGTATACCTGAACCTGAACCTGAAACCTGCATGGGTATTAACCTGAAAATCGTGAACCTAGAACCTGAACCTGAATTTTTCTTGAAAATAAAATTAGTTGAAGAGCTGAATTTGTAGTAAATTTTAGCACAAATTGTAATATACAGTAGAAAACCACAATAAAATAAAAAAACGGTAGGTACAGTGCACGATGAATAAATCTCCAAAAATTGGCGAATTTTGTGTAAAAAACGTTAGCCGACTTACTGGAACACTGCCAAGAATTGTTGTCGACTGCAGCTGGAATCGGCTTCTTGCCTGGCTACACTTTCCACTCTAATATTTTTAGTTTGAACGGTGTCGCACTTTAGGTTTCTATAATGGATGTCAGTGCAGAACTTGGGGCACGCAGATTTCTCTGGCTCTGAAAAAATCTACCATACGCACAAAGTTTTCTGAAAATATTAATCTTAATTATTAATTAATTAGACATTAGTGAACGTACCGACGCAAGTATAATTCAGATTACCGAATCCGACCGAGCAGCTCAGCAAGAGCAGAAAGCAACCCGACAGCCACTGCATTCTCTCTGACACCCTGCAGCTCTGATCACAAACTCCAAACCGCAGCAAATTGTGAGCCCAACGCTTTTATAGACGTCGACCTTTGAGAACAATGGTTGAATGGACTCTTGTGCACCTGTCTAGACTAAACTGAAAGATTATGTGAAAAGTTGAACTTAACTTGTCTTGTCCTTTTAAAACCTTTAACAACAACCGTTAAAGGTTAACTTCACTTACTGCAGGCTATTGTGTTGCTGTAGTTTTCGACGCTAAACTAACTGCGATCTTTAAAACAGTTTCTTGCTCCAATCGTGTGAGCTACCTAACAAGCTTTTAGTCGCATTCAAGGCTATCTGCCGGCCTATCTTGAACTATGCAGCCCCAACCTGGTGGACGCCCTATATTTTCAAATTCCGAACTTTGGCAAGCTGCAGATACTACAATATTCTGCCCTCAGCACTGTACTGGATGTCATTTGATGACCTCGATGGCTCATTTGCATCAGGAGACTAAGATTCTCCCTGTCAAAGTGCACTCTGATTTGATATTAGCCCAATTTTTGGTAGCTGCTTCTTGCCCGGAGAACCCTCTCTGTGAACTGGGGTATTTAGAACAACGCCCCGCGTTCTACGAAGGACTGTCTTTGGACCAAGAACCACGATGTGGTTAAGCTGGGCGGTGAACGCCCACTCTCCTAGAACAGGACAGTGGAACTCATAAAACAAACAAACAAACAACTGAAGAACATCCACAGTTACTTTGTGGAGTTCGCTAATGGCTCACCCGGGCCAAATTCGGTTCTGCTGACTGAGCCCCCACTAATTAACACATCTGAAGTCACTCTGCCAAGAAAGGTGCGCACTCACATCTATCTGCCCTGCCTATACCCGGACTGGGGCTGTGTCACTCTGACTCAACCTTGAACTTACACCGGGGCCGATTTGCAACAGTTTGTGCGCTTGTGCCAGAACCAAGACCGGGTCAGACTTTTGGCGTCTTCAGTAAGTATCGGACGCAACACAACCCCACGGCCCGTAAAGCGATTGGGCGACCGCACTGAGCAATACCAACACAACAGCACTGGTCGGCAGAGCCTACAGAACCCAGCCTTCTCCTTTTGTAGATGCGTGCATCGCAGCAGCAGCCCCAATCGATATCCGGCAGAGCGTTCTGTGACGGAAGGTGGGCGGAGCTAGATCCATCAAAAAAAACAGTTCAGCCGCAAACCAACGCCGGAGCCCAAGCATGATCCTGCCCCACTATTGCAGGCCATTCGAGGAGCTGGGGACGTTACAATAAGCCAACAACAACAACCTAACTAACGCGACCGAATGCGACCTTCACAGCAAAGTCAACAGGTGTTATGATGGTAGGTAACAGGGGATGTTGAAGCTGTCAATTTATTTCCGGTTCTTTTTCGTTCTTCCGAAAAAACCGTTTTTTTCTAAGAGTCGGAAAGAAGCACCAATCAAGCTAAAAAAAAAACTAATTTATGTCATTTTTTTTTATAAAATTGACTTTTTTGCTATGTATAATAGGCCATACTGACTCAAAAACTGTTAGAAAAAAACAACAGAAAAAAAATTAAGATTTAATTTTTTGTTGAAACAAAAATACAAACTGCTAGCAATACGTAACCC